>LPNX010011757.1:334178-480128 GCA_001517045.1 Pseudotsuga menziesii | reverse complement strand
ATATATATATATATATATATATGTATGTATGTATGTACACACTTAATGAAAAATGAGCTTCCACACCTAATTCTGCTTGTCTATCATTTTCTCTGTTTGATCTCTATTTGTTTTCCCAACTAGGCATTCCAACAAATACAACCTGATGTATCTGATGGGAAAGTTAAGTAATGATTTCAACATTACTTCCACATAAGATGTGCTTAAGTTATATTTTTATTTTAGTTTACAAAGGGTTAGGGACATGAAGTAAATGAAAATATTCATTGTCCCAACTTAACATTGTATGAATTTTGATATCATACAATTTAAGGTTGTGGTTTATCCTCCTTATTGGTCCAATGAACATGTCTCTAATCGCCCCTTAAAGGTGATGGTTACTTGGAGTATATTGTGTTGTTAATGTTGTTTTCCAAAGTTATGATACATGTGCTTTTTGTTTCCTTTGGTGTTTCTCTCTCCAAGAATTTCCAAAATATGCCCATGAATCCCATCACTAGTACAATATGTCCCTTCAAGGACCTTTTATGTGTCCTTTTATACTTAAATTCAGTAAAAGGTGTTGGAACAATAGATTCATAACATCTTTGTATCTTCTGGAGATAGTTTTTTGACACTAGAAGTTTGATTTGGGAGTAGAGTAGAGAGGTCCACTAGAGAGGTCAATCCATCCAAAGGTGGTCCCAATTCAATCAATTGGTGCACAAGTTGAGGTACAAAAGTACGATATCTAAATGTCCTCTGTGCAATCAAATTTGACTACTTATTCCTTAGTTTTAGGAAGTTAATTATACATTGGGTTATATATATATATGATATTAATTTATACTACGGACATGACATGGAAATACTCTTGAAGAGTAAAGCGATTTGGAGTTTACAAAGTCTCGATATATCCAAAGGATGATCAACACATTTCAATTATAATGGGAAGAAGAATGAGGCCATGGGATTTTTAATAACCAATATCTCCAATGAGATTCACTTTCATACAACTAGATCAAATGTTCAAATCAATTATGTAAGAATTGAAATTATATTTGAAAATTTCAACTAAAGCTAGGCTATGCAGATCAAGAAAGAGTCGATCTCTCTTAATCCACTCTACTTTGTTAGGATTTAAGATATTTTTAGCTTAGGTGACAGAGCTATAATTGAGATTGGGTGAACGTGGAAAGGATTTTCTAAACAAAGACAATCAACTTATATAACTTATCTTAATGAATCTAAAGACACTTATGTTGTATTATGTTCAACATTTTGCACTAATTGGGCTCCTAAAGAAGGAGATGGTAAGGACAATTTTTTTAATTCTTTACGTGGTTTGCTAATTAGGGCATATAAAAAAACAAGTCCATATCCTCAATGGTAAATTTGAGATTACACAACAAGTCCATATCCTCAATGGTAAAGGTAAATAGAACTATAAAAAAATAGGTTTAGAATACAATAAGGGGAAATAACATGAATTTATCAATTAGATTAATAATAATAAGCATGTTGATCAAACATCAACTTTGAGATGTAAGAAGAAGATAAATTTTCAATATAGTGGAAAGGCAAGACATGTTGATAAGACTTATTGGAAGAAGAATAAATATCTAGATATAAGATCAAAATATTGAAGGAAAGTGTCAACTAGTTAGTGAACTAACCTACATCATCAAATTTCTAAAGGAAATGGAGATAACTATACCCTCTCCATTAGTAATTCTCATGTGTTACATGCTTAGACTTATAAAAGTGAGTGGATAGTTGACTTTGGTTGTACTCATCATATGGTTAAGGACGTTTCTCTCTTTTATTCAATGAGTAAAGTTCTAAAATAATAAATATTTATTGTATATCATTATGTACTTACTATCACTATTTGTGATAGTATTGAATGTCGAAATGGAGTGATCATTGATGTACATTATGTGCTAATTTTGAGTACCAATTTTTTGATATACACCAACTAACTAGGCTAGAAATAAGTTTGAATTATATATTGATAGGTTTGTTACGAAGGATATTAACAATAAGTTTGTTGTTATTGTTGAGGGTATTCTTAACCCTAAGGACACACTATATAAGTTCTTTGATTTCCCCTAGTAAGATCCAATACCGATTGTATTCACATCTAGGGTCGATGACAGAAGCATCATAATGGACTACCTAAGGTTGTTCCTCTTGATGATGTATGCATAAGGTGTGTGCTTGGAAAGTGTCATCAAGTTTCATTTGAAACAAATAATACTTAAAGAGAAAAAAATCTATAGAACTCATCCTTAGTGACCAATGTATGATGAACAAAACACCTCTAGTAAGTTGGAGGTATGTTTTGACTTTCATTAATGATTTTTCCACGTATCTTTCGGTATATTTCTTGAAGCATAAGAGCCATGTCTTTGAAAAGTTCAAGGAATTTAGGGCATTTATTGAAAAGCAATGCAATCAACTTATTCAATGTTTAATATACAAAAATGGAGGAGAATATGTGAGTAACAACTTTGATATCTACCTATTACATAATCATATGTCTTGGTAGAGATCTATGCATTACACACCTCAATGAATTGGTCTTGTTTAAAGGAAGAATACAATCTTGGCTAAAATGGTATGTGTTTACTTTAGGTCAAAGGTATGTCAACTATTTTTTGGGTATAGGTTGCTTACAACTCAAACTACCTTTTTCAAGAAGATTATGACCAACGTTATATGGGATATCATCCTTCTTGAGAAATGAAGTGGAAGGAAACCCTTAGTCTAATATCTTAGAATGTTTAGATGTATAGCATAAACTTACATACCATATGATAAGAGAAAGAAGTTGGATACCAAGATTCATGCTTATACTATGTTGGGATAATTTGACGAGTAGAAATCCTATAGGTTGTTTGATCCCAATCAAACAAAAACTATTCGCACGAGATACATTGTCTTTGATTAGTGAACTCTAGGTGTTTTTTTGTTAAACTCATGTTCTGGATTATTAAGAAGCGGTCCACTTGAAATTCTAAATAATTGTGGATCAACTTACTACTATAGTACATCAACTAGTGAATCCATGGGTTTTTCAACTTGATAGTTGACTTGAGTACCATAGTAGACTTGTAGTTGACCTTTTACAATATAATCAACTACACGATTTGGATCCCCTAATTAGTCGACTAATGGTGATTGTGATGCAAGAACTCTATCTACGAGGAACATTTTCCTTCCTAGATGGGTGAGTAAGATGATTGAAGTCGTTGGTATTATTATAAGAAATGTAAATGACTAAAGGAAAACTATAGGTAAGAGACAATGTGGTAGTGTTCTTTAAATGGAACATGTGTTAGAGGGATGTAATCATAATACATATCTAAATGCACATAGTTGACATGAAAGGGAAAATGTTATGACTCATGAGTATAATTTCTTAATCAAGAATAAAACTTGGTACTTAGTTTGGGTCCTAAACTTCCGGAGCCATTTTGAGGCCCTAAACGATGTTTTATGGGAAATCTTCTTCAAGTAGATATTAAGGATTCACAATCATCAAGTGTATTCCTTGGATAGATCTTTCAAATAAGGTATCATGTGCGCAAAACGCATATCGTATGCCAAAGTTACGATGCCGGGAAATTGATGTACCAATTTACCCCAACGGGGCCATAGTTTGGCATTTTTCACCTCTTAGGGTTAGGTTTTTCCTTTGTTTCTAAATAATATATAGTCTTTCGAGCTCCATTGTAAGGGGGAGTTCAGAGGCCGGTGACCGCCACATCTCTTCTCAGAGATAAGCTACTAGGCGCCCTAGCTAATTTATTTCCATCATGTCTATAAGCATATTTCTGGTATATGATATTAATGAAATGAAGTCTTATTTCTGTTGCATCTCTGCATTTATGTGTATTTCTGTAATTCCTTGCATTCCTTTATAAACATCCTGATCAAAATATGAACTATGTTTGATTGATTATTTCATGTCCTTCTCGTTTTCAATGGAAGGTACGTTAGATGGATATCAAGAGTGCTTCATGACATGGTAATCACATTAAGGAGATTTATATGGAGCAACCCTTAGCCTTTGAGAAGGGTGGTAGTCTTCTGTGTTGATTGATGATACAAATTGGATCCACAAAATAAATCATTGGATATCGGGTCAAGTTTATACATGACTCAACAAATCAGGAGGTTTAAAAACAAAAATAGTTCATGAATATCAACGAGGTAGTAGATGAGGTTGATAGAATGAAGGAACCCTTGTCAAATGGATTGGAATCCATATGTCCACGTAATGAATTAATGCCAATGTAAGCGTGAATGTAAGCATGGAAAAAATTAAGTTAAAAAATGGAGATAAATAAAAACGTGAGTCGAACCACACACTAAAGTGTTGATTGATATATAAAAAATAAGAAGGTCAATGTTGAACATGGGGGGAGCTTGAAGGAGTTGGAGATGCCTAGCCTTCTAGTTAGACCCCCAACATAGCCATTCTTTAATAATTTTTGCACCACAACTTAGTATGGATTCTTTAGTAGAGATTGAGAGGAATTGTTATCCAAGTTCTCCTGTGAAGATTGTGAATGAACCAAGGAGCCAAATGGAATTGTAACCTATGTATTTTTCAGGCAATAAAAGACCAGCATTAGGCAATAAATTGATAGTTTTCTCGTTTTGGTCTCTAGGGTGAACATTCTATCCACTATGCCATGGATTATTTTTTATATTGTTGTGTGATTTGTGGGTAAGTTCTATGTGAAGGTATTTCTACTCCTAGTTTTGTTAATGTATTGTAATGATGAATTTAAAAATGTAATTATGACAACTCTTGCTCAAAAAATTATTTCCCTAAATATGGTGTAAATGGAAATAACTATAAGAAACCAAACATCCATTCCACTTGGAGCATTGATCTACCGATGGTTAACATGACTTGGTCATTGTAGTGGTTTAGCCAAACTTATAATAGTGGCCCTAATTAACAACAATTTGTGGTTTATTGAGGAGATTAGGTATTCAAACAAGTCATATGCATTCTTGGACGAGTCATAACTCTCTCCTCTTGGTTGTACATTGAGTTGAGTTCTATATCCAACAATTAAGCTATTAAATTAATCCACATGTGGCTTTAATTCTATTTTCATGAAAGCATTGGGCATTTTCCATAGCCAAGGTAACATCTCCCTTAATAAACAATTGGCATTTTTTTTATTTGGCTTATATAGAAAGTGGAATCCAAACAATTAGCATTTTGATTATTTGGTTTATATGACAAGTGGAATCCAATATATTTTTTCTATTTGGTTGAGTTAAAGCAGGACCATGAAGAAGATAAATGTTGGTTAAGTATGAGTGGAAACAAACCTTGTTAGAATATCTTGAGCTCTATATTCAATACATTGTATGCACAACCTTGTTTGGGTTGTATACTATAATTAAAAGTGTTTTCAAGTGTGTTGGAATTATTTCATTACTTGTGCCACAAACATCCATGTAACAAGTTGATTGGCAATATAAATACTTTGAAAGTGTTGTGGATGAGCAATTGTGATGATCAAACCTATAGCTTCAATAATTTTTGTTTTTCTATAAAGGAATTATGCCTATATATTGGACACAACATATCCAATGATGGTGAAGCATATGATCTCAGCATTGTAAAATTTTTTAAGGGACATCAATAAATTAGCAATCTTTCAAGGATCCATGTTGGTGAAACAAACATGCTATAAGGCTACCATTAATGGATAATATTATTATCAAAATAGATTGAGTCCTACCTTGGAGGGAAGTAGACAATGTATGATCTCTCGGTTGAAGAAGCTTCTAGAAGGTGGAGAGATGGATCATTTGACCATGAGTTTGGAAAAAGAAGAAGGGGAAAGCAACACTCAAACCAAACCATGGATAAATCTCCAGAAAACAATAGATTTATAGATAATTAACTTGGAAAAACAAGCAGTTGGTATCGAAAGCATGTTCTTTGAATCATTCCATGAGATGGAGAAAGAGAAATATCACCATAAGGGAATTGATATAGAGACAAAGGAGGAGGCACATTTCAAGAAAAATTACAAGGAACTAGAGTAAAATATCAAGACTAAGATAGAGATGCAAGAATGCATCCATAACAAAATCAAGCACCTTACAATGTAGAGGTGAAGGTGGACATCAATCATATGCAAAATAAATTGAGGCCATCAAGTTGAACCAATGGTTACAACAAAAGATGTAGTTCAACATACATGATGTAGGTCCATTACACATGCGTAGAGTCATCTTGGGAAGTGTGTATATGATAGATGCCACATTTAGGAGGAGAGAAAATGAATATCAAATTGTCAAGTATGTGAGAGCATTCACCATAAATGCACATAGGGAGAACCCCAAAATATCTTTAATCAATTCTCATGCCTATGCAAGCTTCATTATGCAAGCATAAGACAAGGCTATCTCTAGTGCCTATTGCTCTGCCAAGGAAAATCACTTACCAATACTAAGAAGTTTGTCTTATTATTTTTTAGAGAAGGAAGGAAGCAAGGAGAAGATAATTAAGTGGATATTAAGGAATCCATGTAAATATGTATTGGAAAACATCACTAGCAACTACAATAACTCATCAAATCCTACAAGGAGGTGTTTCAAGAACCTTAGCGGTTTCCACCGAAGATAGAGGTTGACCATAAGATTAAGTTGCTAGAAGAGTCTATATTGCCAAACATTGGGTTGTATAGGCAATTCATTAATGGAGTGGATGAATTGAAGAAACAATTGAAATAGTTCTTGGAGCAGGGATTCCCATGGCCCAACACAACACCATGTGATTAACCCATCAAAGAAGGACAAAATCTAGAGAATGTGCATTCAAATTACTGTGATTTGAAAAAAGTCACCATCAAGAAAAAATATCCAATTCCAAGGATTCATGATGACTTGTTGGATCAACTTCAACAAGACAATTTATTCACCAATTTGAACCTCAAATCAATTTACCATAAAGTAAGGGTAAGATCAAGACATGTTGAATACAACATTCAAGACAAGACAATGTTTGTATGAGTTGCTAGTAATGCCTTTCGGTTTATATAATGCACACACAACTTTGACAAGGTTGATGAATAATGTGTTGCATCCATTCATTAATTTGTTTGTAATATTATATATGGATGAAATTCTAGTCTTTACCAATAGTTTGCAATAGCATAGGTCACATGTGATGCAAGTATTGCAGACACTAGGGAATTAGAATCAACTAATTGAAAATCAAAAGAAATGTGAATTCAAAAAAGAGACTTTGATATATATTATACACAAGATCATTGGGGGCAAAATAAGGTAGTTTTGGACCAAACAGGAATCCATCAACCAATGATCTATTCTTACGAGTTTGATAGAGGTCATAAATTTCATGGGAGCAACTCAATACTTGAGGAAGTTCATTGCAAATTTCTTAGTATAAGTAGCACCATTGTAGGCCATGAATGCCAAATTAAAGAGTTTTCATTGGAGTAAGAAATGACCATGATTATTTGAATACCTAATAATATTATAGTCCTAGCCATGCCCAATTTACAAGAACCATTTGAATTGGAAACATATGAAGTGTATATGCATTAGGGTTAGTGGTTATGTAAAGAGGAAGTTTGGTGTGTTACCATTCATAGTTGTTTCAAGGAGTAGTGTTAGGTTGCCCCATATATCTCTTTTCTATTGTGCAAGTGATGAAGAAGTGGAAGCATTTCCTACTGGGGAATGAGGCCATCATACATACTAATCATAAATGCATACAATACCTTCAAATTCAAATAAAAATGCAGCTAGGCATTACAAATGGTTTAAAAAATGCATCTATTGATTAAGCATAAGAAAGAGGATACAAACAATATGGTTGACATGCTTTCAGAACCCCCAGAAAATATGACTACAAGAGTTGGTCAAGTGAACATTATCAAGGAGATGGAGATTTTCAAAAGGATATACCAATAACTAAAGCAGAGACTAGTTGTTGTTATGGAAGGGAACAAATATCATCTCCATAATGAAATTCTATACAAGTTGGATAAGTTGTGTATACCACAATATAAAAGGATTTAGTTGATGAGAGAAGTTTAAGCTTCTAGGATTGATATAGTCATTTTGGCATGATGATGACAATGGAAAATTTGCAAAGGTATGTGTATTTTCCAAAGATGCAAGAGTAGGTGTTTATTTTTTTAAGGCCCGTGTTTGTTACGACACCAACAAGCCAAGGAATAGGAAAGTTGGGTCGTACATAAAGTTGCCACTACCAAACAAACATTGGGAGAAATTTCAATGGAATTTGTGGGAATTTTTCTTATGTCTTGAAGAGGTCATGACTACTTGTTTGTCATTATGGACAACTTCAACAAGATATGCGTGCTCATTCCATGTAGGAAGAATATCATTGGAAAAGAAGCAATTTTCACTCATGGTTGGGAACATTTTGAATTACCAAGTTGCATCATATCTAGTCATGATAAAAGGTTCTTGGGAAGATTCTATGCAACTCTTTGGGAATGGATGGATACCAATATAAGGTCACTACATTTCATCCCTAGATCAATAAACAAATAGAAGTTGTTAACCAGATGTTGGTACAATTGTTGAGAGGTTAGAATAGTAAGCATCCAAAAACATGGGATGAGTATCTAGTGTACATTCAACACTCATTCAATTTAACACTCCATTCTTCCACAAACAATTTTTTTTTTGAGACTTGCTTTGTCTATTTACCTTCCTCATCATTTGACATTGTATATGGACAACATAAGGATGAAGTATATCTGAAGCAAGGAAAGTAAATATATTTGTTGAAATGATCCAAAAAATATATTTGAAAGTGCATGAACAACTTAAAATTAGAATCTAGCAACATTATAAAGACATTAATGACCAACAAAGAGAAGATCATAAATTTCATTTTTGAGACCAGGTTTAGATTTAACTCCACAAGGAATGCCTCAAAAACCCAAATATGTTGATAAAGTACTTAGGAGCATTGATTCCTTATTTTAAGAGGCAATTTATGCTTTTCAAGCCCAAAATGATTGATGAAGCAAGTATACAACCATAACATCTTTAAGGAAACAAGTGAAAGTAATAGTTTGGCATGCAAAAGTGTAGTGCTCTTCCATCGGGAAGGGCACTAACTAGTTTCTAGTCAAATTCTATCTACCACAACTCATTTGAGCTAAGTTAATATTCAATACAAGTATGTTTTTTCAAAATACGATATGGTTTACTATCTCTATTTTGTTTATGTTGTAGTTGTTTTTCCATTTCAATATTCTATAATTTTAGTAAGTCTAGTTTTCAAACAATTAAACATTTTACATATACAGATACAATTCACTTTCATATTTCATGACATAACTCATTTTCAAGTTGAATAATCAACCGAAATTTCAGAAGTGGAATGCTTGGTTTGTGTATAGATGTAGGTAGTTTCAGTAGGTCTAGTTTCCTTCTCCCTCACCTTCTAGCTCCCTCTTTGCTAAGCCTTAGTAACCAAACCAATAAACCACCTGTCGACCAACTTATCGTGCTGGCCCTCGGAAACCAACAAGTTTCCTAGCACCTGAGCCCACATTTCGATAATATTGAGAGTAGCTTCCTCTATTCCAAAATACTTTGATCAATACTTCACTCAATAATACAGTTTCACCTTCTTCCTCTGAGTTTCCCACCTCCTCAAATCATCGAGCTAACCCACTCCTCGATATTCCTCCTTTTTCCAAAATCCATACTAAGTTCTATCCTCTCCCAAAAGAAAACGAACCCCCCCTCCTTCTCCGTGAGACCTTCCTTTAAATCCTTTTCCTCCTACCAACTTCATCCTCACTCCACCGCCTTCACCCTCCACGTTTTTTTTGGAAATATAAATCATAAATACAACACACTAATCAAAGATCAAATAATGTTTAAACATTTTTGGTAGATCCCCTATTTCTCTCGAGCAGTAAAATAATTAAATGCTAATTAAGTTTTTCCCCTTGGAATTTATTTCCTATTGTCTACTTCATCCAAGAATAAGCATGTCTTGTCTTATTATACTGAGTTATATAATATATATTTTATTCCACCACTTTGATCCTTAAATGCAGTTAGGATAATGCAATAAATACAAGCATGACTTTTCATATGGAGGTTTCTCATGTCTTAATTATTTTATCCAAATCAATATTTGACAATGATGTTTTCTTTACAAAATAAAGTTTAACCAACCATATTATATGAATATAATAATACGAAATCAACAATCACTTGAATTCTTTTAAAATGATAATAATATTGCTTTTTACTATTAGCATAAAACAATCAAGATAAATTTATTTATTTAAAGAAAACCATGAAGCTAAAATCGTGAAGTTATATTTATTCGACAATAGTTATAATAACAATAGGATTATCCATGTTAATAATGATAATAATAATAATAATAATAATAATAATTACAGGTTTGAAGGAACGAAAAACAGAATGTAAACATAACATTAATTAATTTAAACAAGACACCTTCAATGGTTTAAACAATATGGTAAACACGTTTAAACAGAACAATATTGTTGGTGTACATTGAACAATAACTATGTTATTTACAATTCCTCTTTGACAATCAATTATTAATTACTAATTCATCACTTACGTGTAACTAATAACTAACCTAATTGACATGTGTTATGCTTATAAACATGATTAAATAATCATCATTCAAACTTGATTAGTGCGCAACTGATTCTTATCCCAAATAATAATTACAACCATTTTAGCATGTTAAGTATTCATCACATCAATACTAGTGTACATATACCAGGTATGCGTGCGTGGCCACCGTACGCATAAATCATATACATACTATAAGAAAACACCATTTTCCCTATGCATATATACTAACTGAAAAAATAATAATCCTTTTTCCAGAAAGAGCAATCACACATGCAAGACCTGGCAATCAAGTATATATATATATACATATAACCAAATCAATGTACTTCCAACATAATCATTTTAGCATCATCAATCATTAATACTTGATGAATAAAGTTATAACATCATTTATACTTTAGATTCACAATGGCTAATAAATCAATCATTCTCAAGGAGAAAGGTACTTACTACCAATGACTAGGTATCATAGACCCCCAACCCCCAACCAATACTAGCTAGCATATCCTCCCATCATAACCTACGTCCACATCCTCCCTATCCTTCCTATGCTAGTATAGAAGTGGATGTCGGCTTCACCGACCTAACCACATAAGAACCTGAGAGCGATACCGTCGGCTGAACAACGGACCTAGTCTATCCTAGCAGACATCCAATCGTTGTCATCACAACAAATTGGGGAGTGTGTCTTAGCATGACCCTCCCACGACCCTGGATATCATAGTGACATAGGGTGGGCAATGCATCCACCCCTCTCAACATACAAAGTCTATACCCTATCAAAACCATAATGTGTTGCTATCGAGATTATTAGAATGTGGCATCGTATCATCAATTTGGTAAATAATGTTTTTTGCGAAATAGGTACTACACCACACTTCATATCAAGTATCCGACTATTACATAGCCACTGGATCCTGCAGATTAGTACTTTGCAAACATATAGTTATAAAAATATCTCCATTCAATCATCAGCTGGTCCATATTATCAACATCTTTTCATTTCATCACATAACACCATTAAATCGATCACATCATGGGTGGGTATCCACGTACCACATCATATATATCATATTTACGATAAGTAAACATACACTGTCATTATGGAAGAAATAAATTGCATGATAACTACGACATCATAATCACACAATCATATTAAATTTTCATAAGAATGGTAACATCATCACATCATATTCATAGTATCAACATAATCATAGTAACATCATCAATATAGTAGTAACATATAACCAGGTCTAACGTGCCAAAATATAGTTTACTCAGTCTTGTCGAGTCTAACATGTAATAAGCAAAATAAAGTGCAGTATGTATGATGGTAAACATGCATAGTCAATATATGGGGCATTAAAAAAAGCAAATAGAACCGCGAGAGTAGTGAAGAAAAAGGAAGAATAAGAATAAGTAGATAGAAAAGAATATTGTAACATTGATAAAAGAAACAACACCTCCCATCAAGCAATGTAAGTCGAGCAATGTAAGTCTTGGGAGAGAAAATGACACACTAAGGAATACTACTGGAAATTACTGTAACACCCTGGTTTTGACCCCATTTGCGTTAAAATGTATGTGATGTATATATTGTAATTAATTGTGGTGTGGAGCTAAAGGAAAAAGCCCCACCATCGATTTGGTTGTTTTATGTTTCAACGATTGAAATCGTTGCCAATGGTATATCGTGCTATCCGACACATTAATTGTGGCATCATGTAATTATGCATTTTAATTAAAATGAACCCCAACCAGCTATGTCAATGCAACCATAATGAAAAGGGCATGATTTTTCCTAAGGATAGGGAGGGAAATTATTAAACCCTTGGGAGCCATTGGGGAAAAGCCAAGTGTCAATTGATAAACCCTTTTAGCTATCACCCACCTTTTTGTCTTACTCACCTTTCCCTTGTCTCAATCAGTCAACTACCACATTAAAACCTATGATGTTAGTTGGGCAGTCATTGCTGGGTAGTAGTGTGTGCCAGGACTGTCAGTCCTTTCCCACACGCACACTCCGCTAGCAGACTCATTCACCCTCACGTGGGCAGGAGGAGAGGGGACGACCCCATTCTTGCATTCTTTCCCATCCTCATGCAAAGACAGTCGTTTTTCTCCTCATGCGTAGGTTTGGGATTTTCCCTCACGCAGTCACTCAGTTTTCACGCGTGCATGCAGCGACTGGTTCAATCTTCATTTTCCAATTCCAGGTTGTGTATTTCCCGTTGCTTCAGTGGTGATATTGGGGCTGTTGTTTTCCCCATGTGTGTGTGGGTTGATGCTGATTTGTTTTGGCCGCATTAGGGCCAAGAATAACTCTGAAATCACTTTGCTTAGTCGGAGATGCGTTCACCCTTCTTGGTTGCCATCATGTTTCCCTTTTTCTTTCATAGAGCTGTGAATTGCTTGACCTTGCTGTGTGTATGAAGTGGTTTGTCTTTGGACTGCATTGGAGTGGGAATGAAGGTTTGATATGCTTGATAAACCTGGTGTGTTTGGGAGCCTCATAGACAGAGCTAGAGGGCTGGCTTTCTTCTCCACAACCCCTAAATAGCACTGGAAGGGAAGTCAGGGCTTGGGGGACTGTGTAGCAGAGAAGGGACTGATTCCTTGTGTTGAGTGTGTGTGGGTGTCCTAGAAGTCAGGCTAGTTCTGGTGTAGGTGTCCTTAGCTCTTTATTGAGCCCACCAGCTTAGCATTCAACTTTTCCCAGCTCCCTGATGGCCTGATAAACCCAACTGTGTTGGATTGGATGATTTGTGTACCTTTGGCTATGTGTGAGCCTGCTTAGTTCCTTATTCCTTGGGGAATCATGCCCAGCTCGGGGGTGGCAGTGTTGTTGAGAGATTAAGGAGCACACTGGCCTATGGTTGGGTGGAACGTTGCAGAGACGTAGCTGGTTGCGGGACAAGTTCTTCATAAGATAAGTATTCTTGTGTTCAATCTCTGTAATCATATTTGATTTTTAATTAATTATGATGAACATGTTGAATGCCTGAATGTATGTTTTGCTTCCACTGTTTGCTGAATAATTATGCATCTCTGCATGTTTTACTTCAAAGCATTTCAGTTTTTATGTATGTACATGTTCATGGTGCTAGTTGCTCAGATAGTTAATGGTATGGTAGCGTCCTCTTCGTCGGTTGGAGGGTTGGGAACGTTACAGTGTGGTATCAGAGCACACGTTGCAGCATGGGCCTCAATGGGCCATGAAGAATCAATGATAGAGGCAAGTTACCCTTTGCCCAACAGGGGAAAAATGAGAAAATCAGAGAAAATGACAGGAAAATTTCAAAAAATTTCTAAGTATGAAAAATATCGGATGGCTTAGGCTGAAGCCCATCTGTTCGTTAGATGACTTAGACGGAAGCCCATTCGATACAATAGATAACCTAGGTGAAAGTCCACCCAAAAAAGAACCGGCAGAAAGAAATTTTCAAAAAAAAAAAAATTGTTGTCCAAGTTTAAAACTTGACGATGGTCTCGGCTGAGAGGAGCCGATGGTATCAGTTGGGTTGAGCTGAGACACAGCCGATAAGGAAAAAGTAGAGATAAAAATTTTCAAATTTTTTTCTAAGTATCAAAATCGTCGGAAGGTGTTCGTTGAAGCAGAGCCAAAGCTCTCGGTTGGGAGGAGCCAAAGCTCTTGGCCAGGTGGAGTCGAAATTTCGGCAAGGCTCGGCTGAAGGAATTTGAAGCATCGAAAAAGGATAGATGATCAAGCAGCCGATGTGATGGCGGAAGAAAGCGGAAGGTAAGAAGAAAAATCCGAAATTTTTTCCAAGTATAGGAAATCTCAAAAAAAAGTTTTTCGATGTCTCTCGGGAGAAGCTCTCCGAGGCATCTCGAAAGATGTTCGCTGAAGCGGAGCCGAGGTGTCGGCAAGGCTCGCCTGAAGGAAGCCGAAACGTCAGAAGAAAATAGAGGATTGATCAGGTGATGTGCGTCGGAAGCTAGAGGAAGATCGGTCTGAAACGTCAGAAGAAAATAGAGGATTCGTCAGCCGATGTGTGTCGAAAGGCAGAGGAAGAATGATCCAAGGTGCATCAGAAGATGAATGAAGATCGGTCCATCGAGATATCAGAAGCATTGTCAACTAGTGATCCGATACATCGGATGGCTAGTTGGGAAGGGATCCGATATGAAAAAAATAATTTGGGTTTTTTAGTGGGATTTTCAGCAGTTTTTTAGCGGATTTAAAAGGCCGAAAAGGAGAAAAATGGCAGTGATCTTATGTGCCAGATTGCGCGAAAATCTTATGTGCCAGATTGCCCCCTTGACCCCTGTCGTCCCCCTGATATAGTTATTCTTTGAGGAAGAAAATTCTGTGTTTTGGGAAAAGTTGTCATTTTATGATTTTTCCAAGAGAAGGTAAGTAATTCTGATTTGTATAAATATTATGCAGCTAACAGTTGTGTTACTAATACGTTTGCAGAATCGTAGACACCTTCAAGGGCAGTATTCCAGGTAGTGCGATTTGGTAAAGTAAGTTGTGGTTCAGCCATGAGAACCCATGACGGATATGATGCTTGGGATTCCTACGAGCGTGCGCGAGATGCCATGGGAGAAAATGTCCAAGTTGGAAATGATGACATAGAGTCTAATGGAAGGAGATTCCAAGAGACACCGCTAGATATTACAGCCACCATGAGAAGCTTGATTAAAGCCCAGGAAGAGCAGCATCAGTTGAATGTTGCTATGTTGTAGAGTTTGACAGACTTGCAAATAAAGATAGACTCTGGACAGGGTATAGTAAAACCAGAAGGCAGTAAGAGCAGTACTAGGAGAAGAAGAAGGACTTCTAGTAGATCATCTGACTCAGAAGAATCTAGTGGGGATTCAAGCTCTTCTTCTCGTAAGGGAAAGAGAAAGAAGCACCATAGGGATCGCTCTCGGGATGAATTTAAGAAGGCTAAACCTCCTACATTTGACGGTGAGATAAAGAAGTACTTCCAAGTTCATGATTATTCATGAAACATGAAGGCAAGGGTTGCCATATTCAATCTAAATGGAAGAGCATCCATTTGGTGGGAACACTTCAAGCAAGTAAAGAGGATCAGTGAAAAGAGACTTAAGTGGAAACAGTTCAAGAAGTATTTCAAGTAGAAATACGTCTCTGACAGGTATTATGATGACAAGATTAAGGAGCTCCATGACCTAAGATTGGGACAACATACCATGGAAGAGTATGCAAATAAGTTCTTGGAGCTGTTGAGGTATGTCAGGTATATCAAAGATGAAAAAGTGAAGGTCCACCGTTTTCTGAGTGGATTTCCTCAGTCTTACAAAGACAAAATTGAGTTTTATGAACCTAGAACTCTTGAAGAAGCAATAAGGAAGGCTAAGTATTGCTATGAGCAAATAAAAGGTAAACCTAATTACCATTAGGCATGAAAGGACAAGAAGAATGAGAAGTTTGACCAAAGAAAGAAAGGTTTCAAACCTTCTAACTTTAGGAATCAGTAGAAGCAGTCATACCAAGCTGCGAGTAAGCCAGTTGGAGTGATAGGATAAAATCCTAAAGATCCACAACAGAATAGAGGACCACTCCAATGTTGGAAATGTGGAGGACCCCACATGCGCAGAAGTTATCCACTTGAGAATGAGAGTGCAAGGCCAACTTACAACATTCAAGAAGTAGAAACAGTGGGTCAAGTAGCAAGGGTCGTCCCTAGGATTTATGCAGCACTGGAGGACCGCCAAGCAGATCACCAGTCAACTGTGGTTGAAGTTGCTGGTAAGATTGTTGAGCAATCTGTTTCTATTTTGATTGACCCTGGTTCTACTCACAGTTACATTACCCCTAGAGTAGTGGAGATTTGTGCTTTTAAGAAATTAAAGCATTTAAAATCTTGGTTAGTTCAGCTAGCCATTGGAACTAAGAGAAATGTTAGTATAGTGGTAGAGAAGTGTCCATTGGTTATGAATTGATTGGTCACTTGTGTAGATCTGAATGTTCTACCACTTGGTTCCTATGATGTTCTGATTGGAATGGATTGGTTAGAAGCTCATAGGGTAAATCTTAACTGTTACAATAAGACTTTAGAATGCATGGATGAAGAAGGGAACCCAGTAGTGGAAAAAGGTATTCCAAAGGTGATTTCAGTAAGGCAAGTGTTATCCCTAAAGTTGGACCTAGACTACAGGATCCAAGCTTAAGGAAATCTTAGTTTGAAAATGATCAAATCAAATGAAATCAAATAACAAATAGAAGCTGGTATTAAACCAAGGCAAATAGAAACTTACAGACACTAGGCTTAAATCACTTGTTTGTACAGTTTACACAGTTTTTAGGTATGAGATCAAAATATCACACACAATGTACAATATACATAATTGGTATATAACAGATGGGTAAATACAGGTATGTACCAGGATATCAACGAATTAAAATAAAGGCTAGTAAGACTAAGAGCTGCAGGAAAATCCAAACAAATTCTGTATAACATGAGAGCAGTGACAAAGTCCAACACCCAGGTTTTATGATCCTAAATTATGAAGTGAAACTATTACTGTGTATATAAATGAAGGATAACTGTCAACTTGTAATAAGAATTATGTATTGGAATGTGAGTGACCAAGTACACAAAAGATTTATCAAAGAGACAGTTTATGTAGTACAGAAATAAATCAACATCAAATTCATTCAAAACTAAAACCTGTTATTGAAGTTGCAAAGGGTTCATGATATACAGATGTATCTACAAATCTTCCAACATGTCTCCCAAGACAGCCAACCTCAGTCCTCTGCTCTCGAGCCCTTAGCTGGGACCTCCCTTCTTCTCTCTCTTATAAGTTTTTTACATTTTATAAATAGTAAGATATAATAGAAATCAAACTCTGCCTCTTGACAACCCAATGCAATCTTTGACTCAAACGTATTTAATCTATCATAGAAAATATGAGGATAATAGTTGCCAGGTGTTTTGCTTGCTCTATTTTTGAATGCTCTGCTTCTGCCACCACAAAATATTTGATTACCTGTTCATGGAATGCATAAATACATGATGGTCTAGATAGGATGAGATTGAGTTGTTGACTGTTAATTATATGCCTTGAAATCTGGGATCTCTGCCACTTATGCATAAATTGTCGTTATGACTTGAATGGTTCGGGAACTTGATATCAATAGCTGATATGCTTCCTCAAACTCGAATTATACTTCGTAACTAATGCCATGTTGATGTTACTCTGCCACCTGGTATTTATAATTACCCTGTCATCCTTTTTTAAAATTTGGTGTGCAACAGAATCACGTCTCTGGGGTGTCTTCGTGGCATTGAATAACACCTGTAGTTGATGTTGTCCACTCAGCATCCACAAACTTCAATAATGTCATCATACTTGTATCGAGCTCGTTCCTCTATGGTGTGCTCGGTCTCACTTGGGCTGTCTTCAATCAAATCCCTTCCAGCAGATGTCAAACACCAAAATGCTTGAACAACTGATTTCATAGAAATAGGGGCCTGTGAATAAGCAAATTCCAATCCAGTAACACTAAATAATACTTCTGCTGCTGTCAATATAAAACTGAATTTGGACCACTCTAGATTGAGCCTGCTTTCTTAAATGCTCTGGTAGTAGGGGGCGCCTCTTACAATGTTGCTTTTAAAAAAAACTGGAAAGATCTTATTGTCTGCGACCATAACCTCCACATGCTTTCTTATTAACGTAACCCACTGAGGTTTTTTCCGCCATTTGTCCTTTTGAATGGTTGGATCCATTTTTGGATTGTACCGATTACCTTTTGGATCTAGGAAGCTGTCTACAAAACTCTTTGAAGATGATATTACATAATCATATGTATAGCTGAAGTTGTACAAAGGTACACAACTATCTGTATGCTGTCACTAAGCTGCCGGCCGTAACAAACCACGCAATTGTTCCAATTTGGCATTTGAACAACAATCAGCTTTAGATCTTTTATCTCCACGCTGTTGCTCATGGAAACGAATGAGAAACTCACAGGCCCTAAACTTGTTAGGATTCATCACATACAACGCCTGCTTTTTCTTAGAGTTTTCTTTCTTCAGATACTCTGCAAAAAACTCCTTTGTCATAGGGCACCAAACTTCAGCACATTGAACATTAGCAATAAATCCTCTCTTCACCAAATCTAACCAATTGGCTTCATATAACTTAGGCCCAATCAAGAAGTTCAAATCAGTAATACGCTCATCCTCTCGAACAAGTGTAGCTGTAAGCCCAAGTTTACAATGAGACTTTGCAATGCTAATGACTTTACAAAACCTATGTGCTGGAACAACATGTACCTCATCCATAAGAAGAAGGCCCCATTCCCTGTTCCTAATCTCTTCAATGATTTTTTCTGACTCCTCATATCGTTTACCTCCAAAAGCAACCATATTGTATGTAGTGACAACCACACCAACATTGCCATTGCCCCTAAACCTTTCCTTACTATCTGAAGTAAAACGGCATATTTGATCATCCTGGATAGTAGACCATAGCTTGAACTGGAATGCCCACTGATCTACTGAGACTGCATTTGTTGCTAAGCAAAGACAATTTAGATTAAATCTCAAATGGAAGTAACTATTAATCTTAATTGAATTTTAGATCAACAAGCAAGTATGAATACAATTGGGCAACATCTTAAGAATGTTTATTTGTCACATTTTCTATGGTGGATGAAAACCCATAGTTAACCAAGGTAGTGGTACAAGTACTTTTAAGTCATAAAGTGAAGTACTCACAATAAAAGTCATTTCACACTTTCTCATAAAATAATATTATTGTTATTTTCAAGTAAAGTACTCACAATTCACTTTCTCATAAAATAATATTATTGTCATTTTCAAGTAAAGTACTCATAATTCATAAAAATGTCTTTTCACATTTTTTTATAAAATAATATATTGTTATTATCATGTGTTTTAATTTTAAATTATATATTCACTCAATTGTATTTAATATCATAATGTCAAACTAATATATATATATTAAATATTGTACTTTTAAAATAAATTAAATTCATGAATGATATTTATATAAAAAAAATATGTAAGTTATGCATATAAATTAAATTCATTTTTGTTTAATATTATTTACAAGTTCAATACAAATAAATGCTAAAGGACAATAATTTTTTGGGAATTTACAATGAATCTTAGTCACATCATTGTAGAGTTATTTTATTAATTTTATTTATAGTCAATTTAGAAAAGTAACTCAACCATGGTTATTTATATTGTGCATAAAAAGTAGTGTAGGAGATGAGTTGTCATATATACCTACCTCATAAAACCCCTAACTCATAATATTTTAATATATCTTATATTTTTGTAGTACATCTCTTAGGAGGCCCATTTTTGACCTCAAATTCTCTCTAATGCAACCCTAGAGATAACAGCAGGTTTCAACAATGCAGTTGAAGAAGTTCTGCAGTAAAGGTTGCCAGTTGTATGCAACTCATATTTTGGAGGAAACAGAGAATGAAACTCCTAGGTTGGAGGACTTTTAGGTATTGCAGGAATTCAGGGATGTGTTTCTTGATGAGATTCCAGGGCTTCCTCCAAAGAGGAACATTGATTTCACAATTGAACTTGTGCCAGGAGCAGCACCAGTGTCCAAGACACCCTATAGAATGAGTACACCTGAGATGCTAGAACTGAAGATGCAAATGCAAGAGTTGTTGGAGAAGAAGTATATCATGCCGAGTCTGTCTCCTTGGGGAGCACCAGTTCTGTTTGTAAAGAAGAAAGATGGTACGCTCAGGTTGTGTATTGAGTATAGACAGCTGAACAAAGTCACTGTGAATAATAAATACCCATTACCTAGGATTGATGACCTCTTTGATCAAATGAGAGGAGCAAAATTATTTTCCAAGATTGACTTGAGGTCTGGTTACCATTAGGTGAGAATCAAGGATGACGACGTTCATAAGACAACCTTTAGAATAAGGTATGGACATTATGAGTTTGTAGTGGTACCATTTGGTCTCACAAATGCACCAGCTACATTTATGTGCCTTATGAATAGTGTCTTCAACAGGTATTTGGACAAGTTTGTTCTTGTTTTCCTTGATGACATTCTTATTTATTCTAAGAATGAGGAAGAGCATGAAGAGCATTTGAGTTTGACATTGCAATTGCTCAAGGAGCATCGACTGTATGCAAAGCTGAGTAAGTGTGACTTCTATAGAGATAGAATTCAGTCTTTGGGTCACATTATCTCAGAAGAGGGTATATCTGTGGACCCTAAAAAGATTGAAGTGATTATGAATTGGCCTACTCCAAGAAATGTGACAGATGTAAGATCTTTTATGGAACTTGCAGGATACTACAGGAGATTCATTGAAGGATTCTCCAAATTTGCACATGCCATCATTTCTTTGCAAAAGAAGGGGATAAAGTTTGAATGGACATCGAGGTGTGAAGAAAGCTTCCAACAGTTGAAGGATCTTCTCACTAGTGCACCAGTATTGAAAGTTGCAGATCCAGAGAAATATTTTTTGGTGTGTACCGATTATTAATCTATCACAGTAATCTAGGGACTAAAACACAGTCTCATAAGAGATTAATAACAATAAGGCATGAAAATGGTGTAATAGTGCTACCAAATGAGTAGCTGCTCTGTATAATCAATAAATAATGAGTAATACAATACAATGATCATGCTGCAAGCATGAATGACAAAGCAATTCGAATTCCCAAGGAGGTCATTCGAATTGAATGAGTGAGTCTAGCTTAACTGAATGTAAGCCACAGTCAAAACTCAAGTTAACCACTGATCAAAACCCTAATTGACTCAACTGAGCCTAACTAAAGTTGGAGTGTAATAAATGACTGAGTCTAACTGAAAGTAGCTCAGACACATGTCACTGCAAGCTAACCAACAAGTGGTAGAGCATCAATGACTCCAATGAACCCTGATGAGGTTAACTGAAGTGTAACTGACCATCAGAAGTGGTTGGAGGCGCCCCTGTTGACTCCAGTTCATTAAATAATCAATAAATAATCAATTTAATGAAGGAAGGTGCCTTCACTGCTCTGTTTAACTGATTGTAACCATCAATTAGCAATATGGGGCATTAATGACACTCAGATCACCGCCGGAGTGCTCCAGTTAGCCTCCCCGAATGTAGGAGAATGCTAAGTTAGTCTCCTTGACTGAAGGTAAGCGTGGGTGTGATCTTGCTGATGTCATATAGTGCTCCTCTGATGTCAATTAAGTCAATAAAACTTAGGATAGTGGTTTAACTAGGTCAAATTGACCAAAATGAGTGTGTATGGTGGTAAATGTCTCCAAACCGGTGCATGCGGATAAGGGATTGGAGGAGTCCTTATGCAAGACAACCACGTGATATGTTATGAGTCAAGAAAGCTGAAGGAGCATGAGAAGAACTATGCCACTCATGATCTAGATCTTGCAGCCATAGTACATGCCCTCAAGATGTGGAGGCATTACTTGATGGGAAGAAGATTTGAACTAAGGACACACCATTGTGGTGTGAAGTATCTATTTAATTGATTTTTTAGGAGGAGGGGGCGTAAAATTTTCCCCTGAGGTATATGGGGTATCGGATTTATTTTGGATGGCAAGAGGATTTTCAAAAGTGGTTGGTTTATTAGATTCTTTGACTGTTTTACTTTATTTAGAAATTTTCTTGGGAATAGGTGCTAAAGGTTGTTTTTCACAATTGTTTCTAGGTCTGAGAAAGTATTTGTTTTGAGTATCAACTTCATTTTGACAAAATTATTCATACAAAAATATTTCATATTCATTTTGAGTTAAATGTATCATTTGATTATCATCATTCATCCAATTTATCCCTTCTAGAGGTTCAATTTCTTCCTCATCTTGTGGAACATCAATAATTGCTTCATTTGGCCTAACATGAGGTTGTATGGGAGGATATTCATTTCTTCTTTCTCTGTTTCAAATATGAGGTTTAAAAGGCCTTCTAAACTGATTTGGATTTCTCTATCCAATATCTTAAGGATTTCTCTGATTATTACCTTTAGTCTTAGGTCTTGCTAGTTTATTTGACAAACCTTTCAATATTTTAGTCATTTCTTCTATCTTATACTCCTTATTTTCTTTACTCTTGTTTTTGTTTGAGGATTCAACCTCATCATTAGGCTTCTTCTTGTCAAATTATTATCTATGTTTAATCTTACCTGTAGTTGTCATATGAGCTTCTACATCTAAAGCATCATCCTGCATGATTGCTAGTGTAGCTGATATTCTTTCTCTCAACATCATAGCAAAGTAAGAATCATAAGCTCTAACACAAGTGAACTTTGCAATTTGCAATTTTATTATACATCTTATTGAATCTTTTGTTAAATTCCGCTAAGTTTCACCATTATTTTTCTTTAAAGCAAAAAATTCAGTGAGGTAGTATAGATTATCTCTCTTTTCTCCCCACTGTCTTTTAAATGCTAGATGTAAAGCATTCCAAGAATCATTAGAATTAGCAGGTAAGGTTCTAAAACATTTTGTTATTTCTCCTTCAAGTGTTTGTACAAACAACCTCATATAGACATCATCATCTTCAATTAAAATATTATCAGTGAAATTTTGAAAATTATCCATGTGTTCTTCAGTTGAAATATCATTTTCTTTGTCATATTTAGGTAAGAGTTTCAAATAATGCTCATGCATATCATGCAAATCAACTAGTAGATTTAAAGGACCATATCTTGATGCAATCCATGGTTTAACAAGTGGTTGTGGGCCTCCATGTCCTCTCCTTGCCATATTTGGAGTAGTTATAGCAGTAGGTTCTAAAGGTGAGGTAAATGGAGGTCTCTAAGGTTCAAAATAGGTCTGAGTAGGTCTTGAAAAGATAGTTGAGTGAGATGGAGTTGAGAACATAGGCTCAAGGCAAGGATTCAAGGGAGTTCTAGGAAGATTATAAGATTTATCTGCATTATTTACATCTTCTAATATTTATTGATTTTCACTTGAAGCATAGATTAAAGGTGAATTTAACAGTGGAATACCTCTTCCTTGAGATGCATGTTAATTCCTCCAATGAATTCTTGAATCAGGTAGTCTAAGAAGCTCCCTTGTCTGAGGATTCTTTCTAGTGTGCATTTTACCAGGATCCATCTTGTTTTAGTAGAGTCGTTAGGTTAATTTTCCAACCAATGATGTCTGATTCTGCTTCATTGTACAAAACGCATATCTTTACTTTGTCACCCGAGGAAATGTATTCTTTAAATGCGCTCCCCAAAAACAAATCCATTTCTCATGTTAGTTCCTAGAGTTTCCCTAGTTTGAAGGTAGGACAGGCCCATGCATGATAAGGCTCAAAATTTAACTATGTTAGAGCTAAATCAGAGTGTGAATGGATGTTTGAGTCATTATTTAAAACGATCAGGTTCTTTAATAGTATATTGTGGATAAAATTGTAAATGCAAAGGCAATTTAACAGAGGAATTAGATGGAGTTAGGTAGAACAAATAGGAAAATAATGAGGAATGAAATGATGAAGACAAATCTTGAGCAAAAGGAAGCATCGGCGGGTGAATTTTCTTAAGAAAGAAAACCTTTGAACGTACTGAGTTGTGTCTAGCATTATTCAACAATTCTTTACAGTTTGCAAGGGACTAATATGAGATGTGTATAGCTTTTTCCCTAATACATTTTATAAAAGCACATATACATAAATATTTTCCATACATAGAGAAATTATAAGCTGAAGTAAAGATCAACCACAGAATCAAAATAAATTTGAACGGCTGAGATGATATCCAACATTTAACCATGAAGAAAGAATTGACGATCCTCAAATAATGTCAAATGATAATGCATTCATTGTGGTATTCTTCTCATAAATACTCACAAATAAATGAATACCCAATAAGAGAGATATAAAGAACAATATGAAATGCTCCATTTTATTAATCTTAAACAAAAGCTTTACATTACAACAATATGCACCCGACTGAACAGTAGAAGAAAGAATACTTCTAGTTCTCAAATTGCTAACCCTTTTGCTCGTATATCGAGCTTACATTTTATAGGGATCAGAGGCACCTAAATTTAGTTTGTAAATGAATTGTATTCTATTTGAAAGTAATAGTTTTTCACTATTTACTTTTTACATTAGAATATTAACAAAAAACAATAATTCAATTCTTCTTGAAGCTTCTTTCTCTCTTCTTTCCTTGTATAGGTGACTGTTGTACACACAAGGTTTGTTGAGTTTTCAATGTGGAAAATCCAAGTGGAATGCCAAATTGGCTCATCCTCTGCAGCATTTCATTAAACGTGGGATCTCTAGGATGTACTAAGCCTCCAGGTGGCATGCATGCCAATGAAGTTGTTTTCCCTCTGAATTGTTGCCTCGGTGGTTCTTGTGTGTATTAATGAGGTGGAGGAGGAGTGTATTGTGCATTCTGTTGCTGAGAAGATGACCTAGATGCTTGTTGAGTCGACTGTTGTTGTTGAGGTGGAAAATATATTTTATGATATCTTATTACAAGTTGGAAATATTTACCCATTGGGATGTTGTTAGCCATAATGTTTTTTAAAGCTATCTCTACCTCAGAATGTCTTTGATAAGTGAGTGGCCCCATCTCCTTAAAAAATAGTTTTAAGTCTTGTCCAAATATTGAAAGAGGGCTCGAGTATTTCAAAATCTTGGTCATCACTGATTATACCTTCCAGTTCCTCCTTAGGCTCTTCATTACTCTTCTCTTTTAATTTGTTCATGCATTCCTCTTTGGAGTAAAACTTTGAATTTCCATCCCATAACAAGGGAAATTCCAACTTTGTTACTCTTTTGAACATAGTTTTAAATGATTTGATGTCATCTACTAGAGTGTTTGTGTTGTTTTGCATCACTCTATATAATGTTTGTTTTACAATCATCTTTTCGGAAATCTTGATTACCTGAGTTCTGTTGGTGAGCTATAATTCTTCCAACGGTTTTGTTGGTTCTGTTATTCAAGTAATCAATGGTTTGTCCTGCTTGGATGGGCTTGTCTCCCAATGTAGTAGCTACATGCTTTATTTCATTCATGGATGACTTATATACCTCCATTTTAGCAGTCATTAGGTCCATGAATTCCCACTTCTTATTAAATATTTGAGCAATTCTATCCTAGATTTCTTGTGTGGTTCTTCTCAACAATTCCTCTCCTTAGGAATCCATCTTTAGTAATGTGACTAGGCCCTTTAGATCATCAACATCCCTTTTTCAGCTCAGTGATGTCATCTTGTTTTTTTACTTATGTCATGCTCTAGTTCCATAATTCTGTTGTTCTTTTGTGTGACATCATCCTCTAGGCCCTTTATTTTGTTATGAATATCTTCTTCAATTCTATCTAGTTCAGTTGTGGTTTTATCTTCGTCCATAACATCTACATCAACTATTTCAACTAATGGTGGTTGGGTGACAACTTCTTAAGCATTATTTCCTTCTTATGTCTGCATTTGAGCCGGCTTTGTCACCTATGCTGCTATGGTGGATGGTGGCACACTTTGTGACCTATTATCTCTTTGAAACTCCAGAGCATCTTTATGGGAAGTTAATTCATTTAACCTCTTATCTCTTTATTCTATACAGGCTATGTATTTTTCCATAGTAGCTAATAACTGCTCTTTTTCTTTTTCTACTTAATGAATTTTAGTTGTTTGTATTAGGTGTACATTTGGTATCTTCAATTGGCTCTTCAAGTTTGCAATCTCATTATCTTTCTTAGATATAAATGATTTAAACTGAGAGCCATCATCAGGCGTGGAACTCAAAGCCAATATTTTCTCTTCAAGTTCTTTGATAGTCACTTGCTTGGCTCTAATTTCCCATTTTTCTATTTTTAGGAGGTATCCCACTTTGTTTAGAGACTCTTTAAGCCTTTTCTCTGTATTGGTGGCTTTCACCACCTCTACACAGATCATGTCACTGGCTTGTTTGAATAAATCTACTTTTTCCAGCTTGCTAAACAAATACCACTCTAATATATGCTCTTCAGCTTTGTAATCTTTTAGACTGGTGGGCATGGGAATCATAGACTCAATCACTCAATATATGAAAGTGTCACTTACACTATCTACAACTGTCAACAACCTTTTGTGAACAAGCATAGCATGTAGCTTGTCTTGATTTATATTATGTACACTTTCTTTTCTAATTTCCCTATAGATAGCATGTAGGCATGTTTGCACCAATATTGGTCATTTTGGAGTGATGGCCTTGGATTTCTGAGGCACTGTAAAATCCAAGGATGGATTGGGAATGGACCTCGTTGGTTTTTTTTCTATAAGTATCGCTCCCTTGTCTATCTCACCAACCTCCTTGGATAGTCCAACTTATATTTCTTTTATGGCTAGTGCCTTGGATTATTTTGCTTGATTAATCCTTTTCCTTTTTCCCTGAGGAGTTATCTCTTCTTAATCAAATTCCATATTTTTTGCCCCTCTTTTTTGTCCTACTGTTTGATTAGGCTTGCTTGAATCTGTTATGAATCTATTATATCCTTCAAAATTGTCAACCTCCTCCCAACTATCTTTATTAGCAATACTTACCAAGTCAGGCCTGGGAGTTGGTTCATATTTTGAATTTTTGTTCTCTGTCTTCTACCTTGATATAACTCCATAAGGGTCATAGGCCACTACTTCAACCTTTTCCAAGCTTAGATGTTCTAAGAATACCTCTAGTTAATGTATATCACTGAGAAATATAATCCGAAAGTGGACCAAATCTTTGGGGATATGAAAAGACTTATGTTGTTTAACACTCCCAAAGTGCAGCTCATCTGATAGAAATATTTTCTTGGTATATTCTATTGCCATGATTCTTACTGTCAAGAAGGTGGGAAACTTGTAGGGATTTCCTTCAAAACAATATACCCTTACCACTATATGATCTTAAAAAATGAACTAATCACCAACATTGGTTTTTGATGTTAATTGAATCCATTCTTTACCCTCTCTATGCATTCTTGGTAAATATATTCCATGTATGACCACATATGCGACTCTCATGACTTTATTACTGAACTCTATGAAGTTAGAATTGTTGGATTTTCTGACAAGTATAGGATTGCACTCATACATAGGGAGATGCATGTCTAACTTATCGGTCATATTTAATCCTAGACCTTCAAAATATTTGAAGTTTTGATGTAGGAAAAGGAATAATAAGCATGAAGGGAATATGAAAATCTCTTGAGCAGAAAACTTTGTTAATTGTTGATTTAAGATTTTAGCGAGAAAAGAAGGGGTATTCCATTTAGGGGTTTCAATGACTACTGGTTGTAATTGTGATAGAAAACCTAGTATAGATTCATCCACATCTTCATCATTTTTATACCCTAACATGGAACACAACATGGCAATGATATTCTTGCCCTCGTGTTTGAAGAAAATGGTTTTGAATGAAGGTTTCAGGTTTGAGGATATCACACCAGTCTCCATATAATAGCTTAGGACCATGGTTTTATCAGTTGGGCTCAGGATTTGATATTTCAAGGTTAACTCTCTTTATCCAAATAGCATAATACCCTCTTCTTCCGGCAAGGCAAACATTTTCCTAATACTTTGAGTATCAATATTGTAGATGACTTTGGTTCTATCAGAGGACATAATAGTTATTTGAATTGGGGAAAAGCAAGTTGAGCACCATACAGTAAACTCAGGGAAATGTAACATGGGAGGGCAGACAGAGTGTATCAGGTTTGAATGCTAAAACTTATGGGGGTCTTGATATGCAACGGATATATAACTGGATTCAGACAATTCCCTGAATTATGTTGAAGATGGAAATATCGAGGTCTTTGATGTCAGCATAGTGGTCGAAGATGACCGAATTCTTGGTTGGAATGGACTTTGGGGCTGCTTCGACGGTTGATTGAGACATTTTAGCAGTAAAAATGACTGGTTCGGGGGTTAATTTAGCAGTATTAGTAATTAGGGTATTTTTTTTAACTTTTGATGGTAAATCTGATTACAGGTGAGGATTAAAACAATTTACCCGGTTAATATGATGTGGCTAGAGGATTTTATTCGAACTACTGACTGGGTTGATGACTGGATGTAATTGGACGTGGGGTTTCTGGTTCACAAGTTCTCTAAATGCACAAATGACAATGACCAACACAACAGACAAATTTGGGCTTTCTTGGAAGGACTTTATTGGTCGTGGGATTATGTGACATGACCTTTGACTGTGGACCCATTTGACTGACACAACCTGACATGGTTGACATGGACTAACGGTGGGGTCATCACTTTATTATGTGTAGAAACCACCCTGGTTTCCCAGGGCAGTAACACACACTCGCCAAGCAGTTTTGAAAAATCCCCTTGAGCATGTACGACCAATAGAAATTAGCCACACGTCTCAGGTGATATCACCTTTTGTGCATGGTCAGGCCCTTCCTTCGTACGTGCACTTTATGGATGCGCTATGCATCTCCTCCATCCAATCAGATCTCACTTTTTGGAAATTTATCGCCACTTTTAAACCTTTAATCACTTGTCACTTTCACCCTTGTGCTTTTAATTTTGATCATCGATTGGATCGACTGACATGTAGATCTGCTCGTCCCTTCTCGACCATAACCACCCTACATTTTCAATGATGCTATTCATCTTGGTCGTTCGATCAAATGATGATCAATGACGATCCGCTCATCCTGAGTTAGCGCCCGATTTTCGGCTCATGGTCCCGTGTTATCCTTTACCAATTTTTTATATTTTTTTATCTTCATCACCATTTAGTTGATCCATAGGTCCTTTAAAAACATATGTTCTAACAAAAGATCATATATACCTTGGTTTTATTGACACACACACACATATATATATGCGCTCGTGTTTCATAATCTCAGTCTCTGGAATGAAGACACACACTCTCTCTCTCTCATGTTTTATAATCTCGGACTCTAGATTTTATTTATATGTATAGAAGAAAGGAAAATTATAGTAACTATTATAAATACTAGACTATAGTGACCCAAATGCATTGTTTCTCTTGCAAGGATTATAAATGAATAAATAGTTACATCATACACATAGAACTTAGGCTATTAAATTCTAGCTAACAAGGCTAAACTATCATAGTAATGGTACTTATCTTACTATGTATCAAAATTACGAAAGCACAAGTATAATGATATATATTTTTTAATATGGTTAATGCCCAATGATTGGGTTGCTACGTGCACGGAGATAATCCAATGGGGTCGACCCGAAGGGGCTGCATGTTGTTAGGATATTTTGGGAGCCTATCGTAGCCACAAACTTGGGTGCTTGACCTTGAAGGACCAAACGAAAATTGAACCCTCGACCTCAACCTCGTAACGACTTGTCCCAAAGGCTCCAACCAACTCAGCAACCCCTCAGGGCTACAAATACAATAATGATATGAAAGTTTGCTGAGATATTTATCCTTTGAAAGTTCTTCTAAAAAAAACATTAATATATTAAGTATTCTATATTTCTAACTGATACAATAATAATATGAGTCGGTTCATATACTTATCCTTGGAAAATGATATACAAGTCTTTATTAAAAAACATTAGTATATACGAGTATTTTATATTAAAAATATAGTATATATTAAATATGCAATTAAAAAAATTTAAAAATAATATATCCTTTTATAATTAGGTATAGGCAACATTTAAAACTATAATGCTTTATATAAAATATGGAGAATTTGTATAACACTCTAATATGGTATGTGATGAATTCGTATAACACTCTATGATATGTGATGAATAAGTATATATTATCTTAAATGAAATCTATACTATAATATAAAAATGAATAATAAGTTAAGAGGAACTTTTGCACTATGACGATATTATGATATGCGACGAATTTGTATAACACTCTATTATGATATGTGATGAATAAGTAGATATTATCTTAATTGAAATCTATTCTATAAATAAAAATGAATAATAAGTTAAGAGAAAATTTTGCAGTATGACGATACTATATTGATTATAAGCATTTAAATGTTTAAGTATTGAGTTATTATTTTAAGTAGCTTGTAAATAATTTATTGAGATTTTTTTTTCTTCATTTTTATTGGAATAAAAATATGAATGATATTGTTTATAGGTTAGCAATCAATTTTTACGTGTCTTTAAAACAAAAAAAAATATATTATAAAGTGTTATTTTTTATTTATATCATTACTATAAAGTCAACTAAAAACTTTGGATATCCAAAAACGTTTTAGAAAGAAATAGCTCTACTCTATGGGGATGTAAAAATCCTTGAGAGGTTGTGGATCCACCCCTTCGATAGCATCTTTATAAACCTGCTAGAGTATAACTTTGTCTTCTTCCAACAACAAGCCCGGTTTAGATAGGATATATGCCTCGGTGTTCTGTTCACGAAAGATGTGCTAAATAGAGATATGATCAAAGTGTAGCATATATATTCTTATATCGTCAATAATGGGCCTTAAATAGATGTTTTGGGACATAATCTTGTTATTTAACCAATCCACAACAAGTTTTGTTAAAGAAATGTTATTGCATAAGATATTATATTTTTGTATTATTATTATTATTACCCCTTCTGAAGATGGTGTTCCTTTGATTAGGGATGTCATTGATGTATTTGGTCATGCAAAGTCTCGAGGTAAAACCTCTATTGTAAGTCGGGTTAGTAGTACTCACAAAAGTATCAAAAAATGTATTTTTTAGTCTTCCAAGGCAAGTCAGCCCTGACAGCAAGGAGAAGCCAGCCTTATTGGGTTATTAGGCCTCTTAGCTTATTAGTATAAATAGGAGAGGCACCTCCCTCATTGGGACAAGCAGATCACTCAAGCACGTTCGCTATAGAGAGGAGAAACAATATTGAGTCTTACATTGTACTTGGTTGCATTCTATATTGAGGAAGTTTTGTTGGGTTTTCTTCCCCACGAGGGTTTCCCAGGATAAATCTTTGTGTTCTCTTTTACTTATGTTGTGCTTGTTATTCTTTCAATGATCCTTTTGTTTTGGTATAACAACTTTTAAAATCTCAACATGGCATCAAAGCCAACCTGAAAGAAGACCTTATGCAGTAGTTTTCCTGCAGTACAATAAGCTAGGGCTCACTATTCCAGACACCTACTTCCATAAATCAGTCGAAAAAGAAGAACCATTCAACTTTCACTAGGAGGGCACATGTTTCTATCCAAGTAGTTTTCAATTCTCTGGATTCTCATTTTTTGACCTACCACTCATGTCGGGAGAAACTAGGGCATCTAATTTTTCAAGGTTCCATCCACGGATTTTAGGAAAGTAAGATACAGTCTAGCTCACCTTGGGGAGGTGCATATTTTCCTTCAATAATCTCTACAAGTGATCTCAATTGGAAAATTAGGGTTTTCCAGTCAAACCCTAGGTCATCTTGAAGTAGATTCTGAAGCATTCCTCAAATTGGTAAGTTCTATCTCCAATATTTCTGTTTGAGTCTCTCATTCATTAATGATGAAAAACAAAACCATGCTTGATGAAAATCTTGAGGGAGCAGAGAACTTCAAAGTATGGAAGTACATAGTCATGCTCATCCTTGAAGAACATGACCTATAAGGCTATATCAAAGATGAGGTCAAGGAACCAAAGGAAGATGAGGCAAAGGCCAAGCACATGAAGGATATTTTCAAAGCCAAGAGGATCATAGTTGATTCTATCAAGGATCATTTGATCCCCTAGGTGTATTAAAAGAATACTCCAAAGGAAGAATAGATCCATCATCGAAGTAGTCAGAGCAATGATCCATGATCAATATCTACCTATGCATTTATGGGTCAAAGCAGAAAGAACCACAGTCTATGTACAAAATAAAATATCTCACAATGCTCTTGGAAACAAAACCCCATAAGAGATGTTCACTGGTGAAAATCCCAAAGTCAAGCACCTGAATATATTTGGTTGTCCAATGTACTTACATATTCCAAAGGAGAAAATATCAAAATTGGACTCTTCAAGAAATAAGGGAATATTTGTTGGATACACTGACCAGTCAAAAGCTTATAGAATCTACATTCTAGGTTTCCTTCAGATCGAGATCAGCAGAGATGTTACATTTGATGAAGATACAACCTTCACCAAATCCAAAAAGATCTATGTAGATGAAGATCATGAAGAAGAGGATGAGGCTTCTAGAACCACAAAAGCTACCAGACCACCAATTAGAGACATTGAAGAAGATCCTATACCCAAAGATCATGACATGGAAGAACCCCAAGGACCCATGGAAACACCCCAGGAGATGATTTCAACAAAAATAATACCAGCTTGGGCTCGTGATATAATCAATGAAATAAAAATATATGGTGCACCAGAACGAAGTAAGAGACAAATAATCTACTCGGACTATGTGGCATTAATGTGCAACCTTGTTGATGAAGAACCCACATGTTTTGAAGAATCTTCAAAGAAGAAGGAATGGATGAATGACATGATTGAAGAATACCAATTTATAATAAATAATAATGTTTGGGATGTGGTGGCAAGACCAAAGGACAAGTCAGTAGTCTCTTCAAAATGGATCTTCAAGACAAAGCATTCAACAGATGGCAGTATCGAAAAGTTCAAAGCAAGATTTGTTGCACAAGGATTTTCACAAAAATAAGGAATTGATATGAAGAAACCTTTGAACTAGTAGCAAGATATACTTCTATCAAAACTATCCTTACCTTGGTAGCCAAGATGAAATGGAAGCTACATCAAATGGATGTAAAAACAACCTTCCTAAATGGTGTCATAGAAGAAGAAGTATATTTTGAACAACCACTAGGATTTGAGACTCGCGACAAGGGGACACATGTATGTAGACTAAAGAAAGCTCTATATGGGTTGAAACAAGCACCTAGAGCATGGTATGGAAGAATTGATGGATTCACGATGAACTTTGTCACGTTCTCACCCGTCATACCGATGATGGAGAGGACGCGACTATGGCACTGTTGCTATCAAACGGGAAATCTAACCCTATGAACATAAAAATAAAAATTGCATTGAACATAAAAACATAAACAGAAGTATAAAACATGCAATTTACAGCTGAAGCAAAAACATTCAAGCATTCATCCTGTTCATATTAATTCATAAAACAATAGTTTGCAGAGATTAAGCACAAGAATACTTATCTTGAAATGAAGTTGGTTCGCAACTAGCTACGTCGCTGCAATGTTCCACCCAACCATAGGCCAGTGTGCTCATTAATCTCTCAGCATCACTGCCAACCCCGAACTGGGCATGCTTCCACAAGGCACTAGGGAACAACATGCTCACTCATAGCCAAAACCATACATCCATAGTCAAGCCAACACATCGTTGGGTTTCACAGACTGTCCAGCCAAGCCAATAAGGAAATTGGGTTTCACAGGATGCTAAGGAAACAACCCAACAACATAGGGTTTTCTTGGACTTACTCAGCCAAGCCACACTTTGCATCAAACACACAGTCAACCAATTAATCAAACACAACCACACAGTGCACACAACTGTTGGGTATTAACAGAACGTTTCTGGGCAACCAAAATGAAATGACTGAGGGGAAAACAACCCTGCATGAACAATACAATTCCATAAAACGTTCAATGGTTCCGCAAAGGAAAAATGGCCTCTACACGCCCTCAGATTGTAGATCCGAATTCAGGAAAACGTCCATGGCACCACGGGAGAAAAAAACGACCTCCCCAAACCCACAGATCGTGAATCTCCTCAAGCCATTCATACAGCAACAACAAAATGGATTTTCCAGCTTGGGGAAAGTGAGGAAAATGCAGAAAATGTGAGGGAAGCTCCCAACTTGCTCACAGAGGAAAAATAGCCACCCCCAACCTCAAAATCATGCCCCATTCCTTCCCATTCGCCCAACAACACAAAAAACAAATTCTGAGCATGGGAAAATGATGAAAACAGCCCAAGTCGTGAGGGAGTAAAAAATGGCCCCCAACAAACATTGAAACATGAATCTCTCCTGCATAGGCACTCAGCATCATAGGAATGACTTCCCCAATCATGGAGAAACATGGGAAAACTGCAAAATTGTGAAGGGGAGAGCTCAACCCCCTTCCTGCTACGTGAGAGAGCCCATGTGAGTGAGGATGGGTGAGGAAATGAGAGGCATGGGTGCATAATGGATTGGGAATGCCTTCCCAAGATTTTACTTGCCCCACAACCCAAAAACACACTTTCCAAAAATGGGTGGCTTCCCAAATTCGAATTTGACCTCCATACCTTTCCCATCCCAAGGCAATAACTTCCTTTACCAACTTAGATGACTGGGCATTAAAGACAAAAAGGGTAGTTGACCATTTTATGGGTTTTCCCCCTTAAACATTTGGATTTTCCCCATTGGCTCAAGGGTTTGAATAATTCCCCCTTCCTATTCCTTGTGAAATCTTGCCTCCATCTCTTTAACATTGTGGCGCATAGCTAGTTGTGGTATTTTTATTAATTTGTATTTTACATGATGTCTCAAAACACATTGTGCCTGGCTAGCACATAAACCATCGTCATCAATTTTAATCACCAAAACATAAAACACTAAACCCATGGTGGGGCCTTTGCCTTGATCTCCACACCATGATTTAATACAATATTTACATCATATACAATTCAATACCATGGGGTCAAAACCAGGGTGTTACAAACTTGGGCTTTACCAAAAGTAAAGTTGATTCCAACCGTTACTACAAGGTTGTAAATGATGGGATCATGATATTACTGTTATATGTAGATGATCTATTTTTCACAGAAGAAGAGAAACTCATTAACGAGTGTAAGAAGAAACTTGTGCTAGAATTTGAGATGAAAGACCTTGGCACGATGCATTATTTCCTAGGTCTTGAAGTATGGCACTTTCCAGATGACAATTTTCTAAACCAAGGAAAATATACAATTGAGATCCTAAAGAGATTTGGGATGTTGGATTGCAAGGCAATGAACACTCCGATGGTGACAAACCTAAATCTCCTTACTGGCAACTCTTTAGGAATAGTAGATGTCACATTATAGAGACAGATTATTGGCTCACTGATATATTTCACAAATACAAGACCATATATATGTTTTGTTGTGAACACCTTGAGTAAGTATATGGTGGATCCCTGACATGTTCATCCAGTTGCAGTAAAACATGTTATGAGGTAACTAAAGGGTACATTGGATTGTGGCCTCAGATATGCAGTCGACAGTGAGTTTAGATTGTATGGCTATGTTGATTTAGATTATGCAAGTGTTGAAGACAAAAATAGCACTTCAGGATGTTGTTTCAGTTTTAGGTTTGGTGTGATCTCATGACTTAGCGGAAAGCAAACCAGTGTTTCCCTTAGTACAGTTGAGGTTGAGTACATTGCAGCATGTTCATCCTGTAGTGAAGCAGTATGGCTTCACAAGCTATTGACATGATTGTTTGATGTCGAGATGGATGCAACTGATATTTATTGTCACAACCAGAGTTGCATCAAGATAACATAGAACTCGGTGTTTCATTCAAAGCATATAGATATAAAGTATCACTACATCTGGGATATGGTGCAGAGAGGAGTCATGAAGCTCCAGCATGTTCCTACAAAGGAGAAAGTTGTTGATGTGTTGACTAAACCTCTGTCTTGGGTAAAATTTGAGCACTTTCGAGACAATCTTGGTGTAGTCCGAAAGGACCTCCCTGAAAAGAGGGGGTGGTGATGAGATTATTATTGAGGATGAGATGGCAGTGGTATGCCAGTGCATAGAAGGCCAGTCACGTTTATCAGTATGCCTACAGATATTGATGAGATTCAACGTTCATTTGCAGACGACATTATGAGGATGGTACTACGAAAAGGAACACTCTCTTGTTGAGAGTGGTCCTAACACTTATAGGTTGAGGATGGTCCTATGAATGATAGTACTCTCATGTGGAGAGTGGTCCTACATTCATTTGTGGACGAGATCCTGCTTTCATTTGTGGACGACAATATCCTAGTTGAGGATGGTACTGCGGACAAGAACACTCTCTTGTTGAGAGTGGTCCTAGCACTTACAGGCTGAGGATTTTCCTGGGGATGATAGTACTCTCATGTGGAGAGTGATCCTACATTTATTTGCAATCAAGATCATGTATTCATTTGTAGACTGCAGTATCCTAGTTGAGTATGGTCCTGGGACAAGAACACTCTCTTGTTGAGAGTGGTCCTAGAACTTACATACTAAGGATGGTCTTGTAGATGATAGTGCTCTCATGTGGAGAGTGGTCCTACATTCATTTGAGGACAAGATCATGCATTCATTTACGAACGAAAGTATCCTAGTTGAGGATGGTCCTATGGACAAGGACACTCTCTTGTTGAGAGTGGTCCTAGAACTTATAGGATGAGGATGGTCCTACGGACGATAGTGACTCTCTTGATGAGAGTGGTCCTGCATTCATTTGCAGATGAGTTCCTGCATTCAGTTGCAGAGGATGATGTTCCAACATTGTTTATGCTGTGGGTGATTCAATTCAATTTTTGTATACTTATGATATTGCAGGTGATGCTCGAGATGATGCCATAAATGATGATGCCAGAGATGATGATGCTTGAGATGATCCCAAATATGATGATGCATGAGATGATGATTCTCGAGATGATGCCAGAGATGATGATGCTTGAGATGATGCTAGAGATTTATGTGATAATGATGTTCCACGTATTATGATGATGATGACATAGTTGTTCAAAACTTCCTATGACATATAGATTCACCAGTCAGTTCTACAAATGTATTATTGTTGTAGAATACCTTCCTTGTTAAGAGGGAGTGTTAAAGAAATGTAATTGCGGAAGAAATTCTATTTTTGTATTATTAATATTATTACCCCTTCCGGAGATGTTGTTCCTCTGATTAGCGATGTCATTGATGTATCTGGTCATGCAAAGTCTTGAGCTAAAACCTCCATTGTAAGTCGGGTCAGTAGTACCCACAAAAGTATCATTAAACTGTATTTTTGAGTCTTCCAAGGCAAGTTGGCCCCAGAAACAAGGAGAAGTTGTCCCTATTGGGTTATTAGGCCTCTTAGCTGATTAGTATGAATAGGAGAGGCGCCTCCCTCATTTGGACAAGTAGATAACTCAAGAAAGTTCGATATAGAGAGGAAAAATAGTCCATCTGAGGAGGAGGAAGTTGTCTAGTCTTATTCTTTGGGTCTTACATTGTACTTGGTTGAAGTCTATATCAAGGAATTTTTGTTGGGTTTTCTTTCCCACAAGGGTTTCCCAAGATAAATCAGTGTTCTCTTTGTTCTGTTGTTCTTGTTATTCTTTCAGTGATCCTTTTGTTTTGGCATAACAACTTTCAAAATCTCAACAAGTTTTGAGCCCCCATAAAACTGAATATTATTAATCTTTTGGTGAATAACAAACTTCATAAGCATCTAGATGGTTGATAGTTCAACCATGTTGTTTGTGAAATGATCGATAGTTGCTGCAAATTTGAACCATTAAGAGTTAGAGAGGTATAATGACCCCCCATCCCCACCAAAACATGGTTGTCCGACAATAACGCCATCAAAGAAAGACCAAGCCATACTCTTGTCAATCTTCACCTATGCATCTGTCCTCTTACGTGATATCTTTTAGTCTATGGAAAGAGATTCAATATTGCAAGGCTCTTGGCAGCATATACATGAGGATGTATAGAAATGTCTTGAAAAATAGATTTGTTACATGCAAGTCAAGCCTCCCATATTAAAGAGCAGGAAGAGATTTATACTACTGATAGATAGGATTATGTGCTCATGACTGAAAAGCCTCTTTCAGGTCAAGCCCATCCCATCTAAGAGATGTACAGACACTTAATGAATAAATGATGAATGTTCTCACTATCCATGCAACATAGAGGACACGTACGAGGACCGATCATGTAAATTTTCATGAGGTGTTCCCATACTGGGACCTTTCCGGCAAGTGAGAGCCACAAGAACAATTTGGTCTTAAGTGGAAAATTTATGCCCCATATATAATTCATCCACCATTCAAGAGGCGAGTGTTCTTCAACTTCTCTCAGCATATGATAACCATATTTAAGCCTATAGGATCAACCATCTGGATTCTTGGACCATTGAATAGCGTCATCCTCCTCTGTCAAGCGTATTTGGAAATCAGCAAGTGACTTGATGTAATAGTCCCAGATAAGCTTATCTTCATGCATAAAACCCATATTTTCAGAAGATATCCATACTTGTCAGTATATGTTTGAGGCCCAAAGATATGATATCTAGTGGAGGAAGATAATACCCATGTCAATGAGATGTTCAAACATGTGAGCCAACAACCTGCATTAAGTCTTAGATCCTGCTCATGTATCGAAACCCACTCGAAATGTATTACCATTACCAATTTTCCAGGTGACCCAGTCCCCAATAACATAAAAAAACAACATATATAAATTTCCAAAATATAGAAACCTATATACATTGTACTTCGAAGATCTAAGCCCATCCATAACTAACTATTGAGTTACTATGATTACTTTGTAAATAGATTACAATGATTAAATAAAGTCATCATGTATATAATAAAATGTCCATAGCACTTTTTGGTTTACAATTACAAGGTCATTAATTAATTAAATGAAGTCATCATGTATATAATAAAATGTCCGTAACACAAGAGGGTTACAACTACATGGTCGTTAATTCACCTTGCACTCGGAAAAAAAAAAGTGTATCTAAGCATGTTGTAATTATAAGATACACAAAATAACTTAAATGTAATAAAATATAGACTGTAGGAATTTAGTTATTGGTTTATGTTATTGCTATTTGAGTGGTATCCAAGTAAATGAATCTCTGTATAGATACACAAGATTATTTTGAAAAATAACTCTTGAAATTTCATAGATAAGATCACCATTAAAACGGAAGAAAATATCATATACATATAAAATAATAAAGAGTCTTTGTCATATGTTATTTTACTAGAATTTGCACCAAGAGGTGCAAAGAAACGTCGAGAGGGTAAAAATATTGTGTCTCTTTGCAACTGAACCTTTTTGACCTAGCTTGGCAGACTAGAAATTACTATTTAATAATAGTTATTTTTAAGATTTTACCTCAAGACATTTATGACTAAATTTGATTTTCACAATAAATGTTAACTTTTTTTCCAAGTCGTGTTTCTTGATTGCGATTTCCGATTTCTGAAATTGGGAAGCGAAAATGCATTTGTTGTATGTTTGTCAAAGTATATTTTATGTTTGGATCATGAAATCTTATCATTTTCAACAAGGAAATGTCCTTTCTGATTTCAGTTTTGTTAAAATGGTATGTTGTTTACCCGATTTTCGATTTCCAATTGTTCGCTTTTCGGATATCACTGAGATTGCTTTCGATTTATTGTGTATCTACTTTGCCAATTTTGGAGAATCGGAAATTGGATTTTTCACCTTATGTAAAATTGGAGGTCTTGTTGTCGTCCGATTGTTCCATATAAGTCAACAATGGTAATAAATACTTTTTTAATAATTTTAATAAAAATCATACAAAAAGATGCAGAAAGTATAGATATGTGACTATGTCTGAATAAACAAAATGACAAGCCACGTCCCAAAATCACAAGCCAACTTAAAGAACAGGGTGGCATTTGAATATGGCCAAACAATGCTGAATATTTAAATCTAAAGCGATGCCATTGAATCATTCAACTTAAATTAAATCACAAAAATTAGGGTTTTATGCAAATCGTGATTATAAAAAATTCAAGAACAATCTGTTCAAGAACAAAATATATACACCCAAGGNCCCTCTCCATCTCCCTCTCCTTGTCTCCCCCTCCGTCTCGCTCCCGCTTTTCCTCTCACTCCCCCCCCTCTCTCTCTCTCTCCATCCCTCTTCTTCCCCCTCTCTCTCTCCCTCCCTCTCTCTCGCTCTCTCTCTCTCTCTCTCGTGTACTATCTCCCTCTTCTTCCCCCCCCCCTTTTAATATCGTTGAGATTGTTTTCAATTTATTTTATATCTACTTTGTCGATTTTGGAGAATCGGAAATTAGAACTTTCACCTTATGTAAAATTGAAGGTCTCGTTGTCGTCCTATTAGTTCCATATAAGTCAACAATGTTAATAAATAATTTTTTAATAATTTTTCGATTTGCTCGTTTGGAACACCAATATTCTATTTTCTGATTACCGCATTTTTGGATATTCTATGTGTTCAAATCAGGAAATGTTGAAGATAGTATTTCCAAGTTTCGATGTTGGGGTATGTGAAATCGGAAATGTTGATTTTGAGGTTTTATTTTAATTGTTCGTATTGTTTTCGCATAACTTATTTCTCCGCTAAGTTCATGCTTATTATAATCTCGATCTGCGTTATGTTTAATCGTTGTGGCTCAAAATTTGGTGGAGATTTTGGCCTCTAAATTGTTACAATTTGTGGAGACTCATGTTAGCTTGCATATTTGTATGTTAAGAAAGAAACCCGTTTCACCTATGTATTTTTCAAGTATCCAAATTACATATTTAATTATTCAGGTTGTTGTTATTCATTAACATATTTGATTACTCTGGTTTGTATCTATTTGAATTCTAAATGTTTCGAAATTGTGTGAGGAAACCGCAAGTCGTCATTTCCATATTCAAAATCCAAAATCCAACATTTACATATTCGGAAATCTATGTTCTATGTTTTCCAATAAGGAGCACCAATTGTTCCAATTTTCGATTCCCCAATTTTTGATTTGCCACATTTAAGATGCGGATTTTCGATTTCCGACATTTCGGAATCTAGAAATGCTATGTGTTGAAATAAATAACTGCTCATGTCCCTATTTCCTATTTCTCACATTTTGGATCTCAGAAGTTTTCTATTTTCAAATAAAGAAATGTCGAAGTTCCTATTTCCTATTTCTGTATTTTGGTTGAATTATGGCTATATGTTCATGAAAAATGTAAATAGCATGAATTCATAGTGCAGTAAATCATAAAGCCAAAATTGGAGAGAAAATGCAGGCTATTGCAGGGAGCAATAATGAAATACAATATTGACAAAGGTAACTGTCAAAGGTTGACAACACCGTGTAGCAATAGTGAAATACAATCTTCAGTTACCATAGTCTCCAAATCATGATCGTCATTTTTTCCTGTGGAATGAAACATGGCATGAAACAAAAATTACAATGTAACATAATCATGTGACCAGACTAAAATGGATATGTAAAAAACAAAATAAATCACAATAACATATTTCATTACTCTGGTTGTTGTTATTCATTAACATATATCGCTATAAATATATTCTCATAAATATATTTCATTAATCCGATTTTTGACATGTCTGGTTTTGTTGTTATTCATTAACATATATCACTATAAATATATTCTCATAAATATATTTCATTAATTTGATTTTCGACATGTCGGATTTTGTTGTTATTCATTAACATATATCACTATAAATATATTTCATTAATCTGATTTTCGACATGTCGGATTTCGGAAAATAATATGTTTAGGAATAAGGAAATCTAATATTCCAATTTTTGATTTGCGCATTTTCGAATTCCGACAATTCGGATTCTGAATATTGTATGTGTTCAAATCAGAAACTGCGCATGTTCTAATTTCCTATTTCCAATATTTGGGATTCTGAAAATCCTATGTCCTATGTTTTTCATTAAGGAACACTATATGTTCCGATTTTCGATTCCGCAAGATTCGATTTGCGATATTTTCGATCTCGAAAGAAATGCGGTAGATAGTATTTCTGACTTTTTTCATTAGGAGGTTGGCAAAAAGCATATTAAGGAAATACCTAATCGCTTGCGAATCTTAGACAAGTTAGAGCTGAAAACAATTGAAGTTGCCATTGAGACATGGGAGGCTATGTGCGATTCAGTTGAAGCTGTAGTCAATGTAGGACAAAAGTTTTGTGACAATAGGTGGCCTGCTTCAAATAATTTTTTGACCTAAGCAATAACATATTTCATTACTCTGGTTGTTGTTATTCAATAACATATATCACTATAAATATATTCTCATAAATATATTTCATTAATCCGATTTTCGACATGTTGGATTTTGTTTTTATTCAATAACATATATCACTATAAATATGTTCTCATAAATATATTTGATTAATCCCATTTTTGAGATGTAGGATTTCGGAAAATACTATGTTTTGGAATAAGGAAAACCAATATTTCAATTTTCGATTTGCGCATTTTCGAATTCCGACAATACGGATTCTGAATATTGTATGTGTTCAAATCAAAAACTGCGCATGTTCTGATTTCCTATTTCCGATATTTGGGATTCTGAAAATCCTGTGTCCTATGTTTTTCATTAAGGAACACCATATGTTTCAATTTTTTATTCCACAATATCTGATTTGTGACATTTCTGATCTCGAAAGAAATGTCGTACCTACCCCATTTAATATCAAAACTTGACATCCTTGTTGTTTGCAAATGCAACTCTACAAACAATCCATATGAACTGTTTGTTAGTTGAACACATGTTCTTACTGCCCTTGAATACAAAATGGAAAACGACCCATACTACAAAGATGTACAGGTCAACCTAGTTGCATTATCTTCATTGTCTCTTGTCTCAACAGACATTTTACCTTGGATTCACTTGTTCAATGAAGAGACCTGTACTGATGGGCAAAGGTTGAAAACACTATGTAGCAATAGTGAAATACAATCTTCAGTTACCATAGTCTCTATATCGTGTTGGTTATTTTTTCTCGTGGATTGAAACAGGGCATTAAAAAAAATTGCAATGTAACATAATCATGTGACCAGACTAAAATGGATATATATATAAAAAAATAATTTGGATTAACATATTTCATTACTCTAGTTGTTGTTATTCATTAACATATATCACTATAAATATATTGTCATAAATATATTTCATTATCTCATCAGTTCACTTGCTCAATAAAGAGACATGTAAATGTATTGACCCCAACTGAAAATCAATACATTGAGTCCATCAATCCATTCACGCACAACACCGGTTGTATAAACAGCTGTGGTATACAAGACATAATCGAGATAGCAGAATCAGGGACCCAATTGAAGTGCATTAAAAAAAAATGATGAAAAAAAGGTAAGGACAACCAATCAATCATGCGCAGTAACAACTGTAATAGGCGGGTATTTGGTGAGCATGACAATGATGTCCTTTCAAAACGTCTATTTAATCGATCAACTCCATGCCACCTTATTTACTATGTAAAAGAAAGGCTAAGCGTTTGATCAACTACATGCCGCCCTGTTCGGTCGCTACCGGATCACAGGATATAAGAACCGAAAAATATAACCATGGCATGTTGTACCTAAACTCGCCAAATAACGGGCAACACGTGTCAGAAGGGGAAAGTATAGATATGTGACTATGTCTAAATAAACAAAATGACAGGCCAAGTCCCAAAATCACAAGCCAACTTAAAGAACATGGTGGCATTTTAATATGGCCAAACATTGCTGAATATTTAAATCTAAAGCGATGCCATTGAATCATTAAACTTAAATTAAATTACAGGAAATTAGGGTTTTATGAAAAACTCATAGGCATGATATTCCAATCTGTTAAAGAACAAAATATATACACATATTTGTGAGTTCGATTATTGTTTTATACACATACAGTGAATGAATTTTATGAACTTTCCTATCAATTGTGATTATCAGTTATGTGAGAATTCAAACTTAAATGGAATAATTAAATCTGTTCACAATACTTTTAGCATAAAAATTTCATGCACTATCGCAACTAATAGGATTGTAGATACCATAACTTGTTCAGCTAATCTTGCAATATAAAAAGACTAATATTAACATCACACCAAAAAGGATTAGGTAAGGGAGACTACTAAAAACACAATTTCTTTCTAGGGTTCTAACTATAAGAACTCAGGTCAGGTCAACCTTGAGTATTGAAACCAATTACCTAGCCTTTCAGTTAGTGAGAATTACCAAGGCCCACAGCCTCTCCTTCAATTTTTAGTCCTTCAATCGAGTTTTTAAGACTCTGTTGCTATTATTAACACTAGTATTTGTTACCCTATTTATAGTAGATTTTATTATAGTCTATTTTAGTTCAACGTTATGAATGTAGTATTATTAGGAACCATATTACTATTTATCAATTGCGATGTACCTAGGTGAATGGGCCTTATCTCGATTCTATTGAAGTCACTACGAGATTGCCTAACTATGATCATTAAGTCTCTTAACAGGCTCCCTTGTATTTAAACTTGAAATCCGTCTCTTTGTGCATAAAATTTGTCTCTTTGCATTAAAAAAATAAATTAATAAAATGGTTATTTAAATTATCAGTCAACTGAGATCAATACCAATACCCTCAAGAGACATAAGACCACACTGGAGTTCTTAAATAGATTGTCACCTTGTGAATGAATACCTTGTTAACATGGGATTGTCCAGTATTTTGATTTTTTGCTTTTCACTTTGTCCTTAGTCATTGGCCAAGATAATACCAATCTGTAAAGCATCAATTTTCTTGACTTGATGTTTGATTTTAAACTTGGCCAAGAAACTCAAATGTTTGAGTAACATTTGTATATAACATTAAAAAAAAATGCAAATATTTAAATAATGTGTATATATAACATTAAAAAAAAATGCAAATGTTTAAGTAATATTTGTATATAATATTAAAAAAATAATAGAAAAATGCAAATATTTAAGTAATATTTATATATAACATTAAAAAAACAACACACTTTATGAAAATGAAAATCGCATGAGTGTTGTTACCTCTGAAATTATATTAAATTAAATTCATTTGATAGCTTTGGTGGGAAGTCTCGTGTGAATTAAGTTAAATTCCTGTCAAAATCGCATACGATAAAGTCTAACTAAAACGTCTCACTTTTTCGATCAATTTTTCATTGAAACCCATTAAAATTTGCATATAACCCCAATCACAGGCCAAGTCCCAAAATCACAAGCCAACTTAAAGAACAGGGTAGCATTTGAATATGGCCAAACATTGTTGAATATTTAAATCTAAAGTGATGCCATTGAATCATTCAACTTAATTAAATTGCAGAAATTAGGGTTTTATGCAAATCGTCATTATAAAAAACTCACAGGCATCATATTCCAATCTATTCAAGAACAAAATATATACACCCAAGGGATCGAATCTGTTGCATGGGCACTATCAATTTTCGGTTCAGATTGTGGAATTCGACTCCTCGATTTACGAAAAAGGGTTCTTGCATTTCATTAACAACCATGATCTCTGATTTTAAGACATTGTAAAAGATGCGTGGCTTATATGAAATAGTTTTGTAAATATAAGATTTTTTTAGAAACAATTTACTTTTTCAAAATAGATAATAATGTGAAAATAGAATTGTTGTAAAATTTATTCTGTATATATTAACTTTATTATTTTTATATTGACATTTATAAAAGGTTTTGTAGTTCTTGATGTTAATGCAAATCCGATCAACCAAGTTCAACACATATTTTTCATGTAATTCCCATCTTTAGTATGCAATTGCATTTCTGCTATTGAGTATAAAGCTTATTTTGAAAGTCACAACAAGCAAATGGAGAATGGAAACAACCAAATCAAACATTATTAAATTTGGGGAATTAAAATTGTTTGAAGTTATATCCTCCAATAAACTTGTTAAATTAATTAATTTATTTACTCAAATTGGCTCATATCACGATTACGTCCTATTTTCAACCAAATCTTAGCAAAAAGAGACACAGTCAACAAATACATTAAATAAGACAAATCGCTTAGGACATAGTTTCACTTCACAAATTTACAACTTATTTTTTTTATAGAATATATTTTAAATTTGTTAAATCATAAACCATAGTTGTTAAACTTCTATAGTACAAAACTTATTACATTTTTATTACTGTTCCAATATTTTAATAAGTGATTTTTTTAAGATGATGTTATACACCTTTTAAAGAAAGATAAAAATAATGATATTGAAATTCATTCTTATATAATACTCCAGTGCTTGTGGTCAATGTCTTATCAAATATTGATAAGAATATGAATATATGTTTACCAAGGAAACTTGAGTCTTCATCTTGTTAAGTCACTATTATATTATAATATAATTATTATATTCAAGGTTTATGTTGAATATTTCACTATTATATTTATAATATAATCTTGTATTCAAGGTTTGTGTTGAGTATTTTCTTTTAGAAAGTATCAATATCTTTTCTGAATTTGTGATTCATATATTTTTTTAAAATTAGTTGTAATGGGTCAGAAGATTTCAGCTACTTCCCATCTCCGAAATCGGAAACACCACATCTTTCTGGACTGAATGTTTGTTTCCTGATCTCCAATTCCCAATTTAGCAAATCAAAAATTGTACACATTACATTATTTATTTAATAAAACTCATTACATTATTATCGATGGTACATTACAAACCCTAAATCGTTTCGGATCCAATATATATTACAGTGTACCATAAACCCGAGATTTCATGTGTTATAAACCTGGGATGAATGTGTTGTAAAAATTATTTTTTGAAGAAGTAAATATATTTTCCATTTTTTTAAATTTTATAAAAGTAAATATATTCTCCAATTTTACAGTGTTCCATAAACCCGAGAGGAATGTGTTATAATAGTCATTTTTTGAAGAAATACATATATTTTCCATTTTTTTTTAAATTTTATAATGACTTATAAATTAATAATGTTTCTAGTTTATACAATGAAATCATAATTTTTTAAATATATAAAAAATTAGGTAATAAAACAATTTTTTAAATCTATATATCATTTAGTATATACATTATAATTATTTATATATATATAAGCAAATAACAGTTTTTAAAATCTATAAAACATTTATAGATTTATAACAGTTTTTTATACATTCCGACTTGGAAAAGTTTTTATCTCATATTTCTTTTATCTTATTCCCTATTTCGAAAGCTGAAGTCGGGAATAATGGTATACTTGAGAATAATAGAGCTTAAATCTAAGAGATAATTAAATGGTATAATAATAACAATTATGCACATAAAATACATAATGTGTATTATGTAATTATTCTCTTCGCTCTTGAAGATGGTTCTCATGTGTTATGGAATATTTTTTGAAATGGGAAATCCTCTGCTACGCTTCCCCAAGCATTTCAAGTTATTTAGATGTTTTTCAAGTTATTATTCAAAAAAATTGCTTTTTTTAAATAATGAATATATATTTATTTATTTTTTCATATGTGTGGTTTTTTTAAATAATGAAATTTTCTTTTAAAATAACTAAACTTAAAAATAAATATATAAATATTCATTATATATTTATTAAAAAACACATATTCATAACATTATTTATTATTATTTCAAAAACATATTCATAACATTAACAATATTCATATTTATTTATATTATTCAAGTTATTTATTTATTTGTTATATAAAAAATTAGGTAAGAAAACAGTTTTTTAAATCAATAGAAGCATGTTATGTATTTTATATGTATAATTGATATTATTACACCATTTAATTATCTTATAGATTTAAGTTCTATTATTTTCATGTATAGCATTATTTCGGACTTCCGCTTTCGAAAATTGGAAATAAGATAAAAGAAATATGAGACAGAGACTTTTCTGATACCTCGGATCTCTGAAACCGGAATTGTCATTTTTTGTTAATAATTTTGTCTACTTTCCCTATTTCGATTTTCGATATTCCAGATTTCGTAAATCGAAAAACACCACATCTTTTTCCACTGAATGTTTGTTTCTTGATCTCCGGTCCCGATTTAGCAAATCGAAAATCGTACACATTACATTATTTATTTAATAAAACATACATTACAAACCCTAAATACTTTGGAATCCAATATATATTAGAGTGTACCAATAAACCCGAGATTTCATGTGTTATAAACAGGGGATGAATGTGTTATAAATTCCTCAATTCCCCAATTTAGGATTATCACTAATCACGGTGCTGTCAACCTTTGTCGGCCGGTACAACTCTTTTCATTGAACAATTGAACTGATTAAGAAACTTGTATAATGTCTTTTCGGTTTGGGTTTCGAAATTCGACTCCTCGGACTTTGGAATCAGAAATCTTAACTTTTCTCTTGTGCCACAATCTCCAGAAATCTTATCTTTTCCAACTTCTTGATTTCTGAATAACATTTGTATATAACATTAAAGAAAAAAAATGCAAATATTTAAATAATATATGTATATAACATTCAAAAAATATTAACTTTTATCTTGTGCCACAATCTCCGAAAATCTTAGCTTTTCCAGCTTACCGATTTTTAAGTAACATTTGTATATAACATTAAAAGAAAATGCAAGATTCTTTTTTGCCTCGCGCGAGCTGTTGCCGCGCCCCTGCCGCGTTGCCCTAGATCGCTGCTCCTTCTGAGCTGCCAGGCTGCCTCATGGCTGCGCCTGGGGGAGGGCCTCCCCCTCCCTCTGCTTCCCCCTCTGACATTGATGCTTTTCGCAGGTTATTATCGCCGTCTGGGAAGAAGCCGGTGGCCCCTGCCATCCTGAAATTCATCAAGAAACTGGAATCCATACCTGAAATTGATCTCCCTGCAGAACAACCCATCAAGGTTGCTCTGGCCTTGGCTGAGAGAGGACTAATTGGCCAATTCATGGGCCTCTGGCCTTCGGCAAACACAACGGACAACTGGATCCATAGGAACTGGAGGCCTCTGATAAAGGAAAGTGTCACGTGCTACCCGGTCGGTCGAGGGTTTTTCATCTTCGAATTCATAACAAAAGAGGATCGGGATCTCATATTTAGAAGCGGCCCGTACTTCATGGGAACCCAAGGCCTTTATCTTAACAGATGGATGCCGAATTTCAATCCCGAAGTTGATGTTCCTAAGGAAGTTCCAGTATGGGTCAGGCTTCCTAACCTCCCGGTACACTGCTGGAATATCCAAGCCCTGGAAAAAGTGGGGAATGTGCTCGGGAGATATATCGATAAAGCAGAAAACAAAGGATAGTACACTTGCGCCAGGATTTGCGTTGAGGTCGATCTTGAAGCAGGGCTCCCTGAAGCAGTTAAGTTAAAAGTAGGAGACTGGCACCACTTCCAAAAGCTTGATTATGAACAGTTGCCATTTAAGTGCCACCTCTGCCATGAGCACGGCCACTTCCAAAGAAACTGTCCCAAAATGCAGGATCTAGAAGATGGAGACTGCTGGCAAAGAGTCAAGAAAGGGAAATCGACCTCCAAAGCTCAAGAAAAAAAGACCACAGAGGACATGCAGAAAAACAATACTCCTTTAAGCTCAAATAAATCTCTCCAAGAAGCCTCCAAAGAGATGCCAGCGGTGATCCAAAAGGATAGCACCCCATCTGGGAAAGAGCCAGCATCAGCAAGCGTGGAAGAGATCCCACCTGGATTACACTCTGGAAACAGAGAGGTAGATTCCCATGCGCCTTTGGAACCTGGGGAAATACCGCTCTCTGATCCAGGCGATCTGAAGGCAGCTTTTCATTCCGAGACCTCCAGGGGCACAAACGAGGAACCTCTTCTCCTTGAAACGGATCAAGGAGAGGATTCGGATGAAGGCGACTCCTCAAGCAGCATGCACACAATTCCTTTTAAAAACTCAAGGGGAAGGAAATCCACAAGAAAGAAAAGGGAGGAAGCATCTTATTTGGCGGTACTCGAAGGCTCACAAAAAACCCTGAAAGGAATGCTGAACACCAGATCTAAGAAAGGATCTGCCGCGGCCCCAAAAGGGGCCAACCCCTCTCCCAATAGGAATTAATGCGGCACATCTCCTGGAATTGCAGAGGCTTAGGATCTGCCTTAAAAGAAGAAGCTCTGAAAGATCTAGTCCGAATTTATAAGCCTGAGATTCTGCTAGTCCAGGAGACGAAACTGGAGGAAGCCCCACTCCTCCATGTTGGAAATTCGTTTTGGAAAAAAGGCCCTGGCATTGCTAACAACTCCTTAGGAGCCTCCGGAGGTGTAGCTACTTTTTGGGATACATCCCTCTATGATCTTGAAGCTGAAGAACGCTCCATGCACTGGGTTTTCACAAAGCTTACCCACAAAATCTCCGGCCGAACTGTAAGTCTTTTCAATCTTTATGTTCCTGTACTACATGTAGAAAAAAAAATTGCTGGAATAGCCTCGAATCGTATCTCAACTTGAAGCAGCCTGACAACATCATTATAGCAGGAGATCTGAACATTACTCTAGCTGCCAATGAAAAAAAAGGGGGAACTCCTGTTAGGGACCCAGCAAGGGAATGGGTTGAAGACATCATCCTTGGCTGGGACCTTATCGATATAAAGCCGGCTAAAGGGAAGTTTACCTGGACCAATAAAAGGATTGGACCTGGCCATATAGCAGCTCGACTTGACAGATTCCTTGTTCAATCATCCTTCCTATCCTTTGGCCTCTTAGCCTCATCTAAAATCTTACCCCACTGTACTTCTAATCATAAGCCCATAATGCTGGATCTCACCCTAGATCAAGACTTGGGCCCGATTCCCTTCCGTTTCAGCCATCTTTGGATCCAGCAAGAAGACTTTTTGCAAGTTGTGTCTGATTCTTGGAAGAATCAGATAAAAGGGTCACCTTCCTTCACCTGGGAAAGGAAAATAAAAAGGCTTAAGCACGACCTGAAAGCTTGGGCGAAACTCATCACCTCCCCCATTATCAGAAGGAAAAAAGCACAAGCTGCCCTGGAAAACCACCAAGCACAGATGGAAGATACTCCTTTGTTGGATAATCTTCTGCATACAGAGTGGGCCCTCCAGAAAGACTATTTTACTACCTGCAGATTAGAAGAGGAGTATATGAGGCAAAAATCCAGAATTCTTTGGCTTCAGAGCGAGGATAAAAACACCAATTACTTCCACAAACAGGCTGAAGCTCGGAAGAACTTTAAAGCTGTCTCAGAAATCAACTTCCAAGGCGCTGTGCTTAAAGACTTTGAGGACATAAAGAAAGCCGCCGTCTCCACCTTTAAAGATTTATTCACGGCGCTGGATGAAGATCCACTGGATATCATGTCCAGCCCATTCGATCTCATCCCTTCGATGATCAACCCTGAAGAAAACTCCCTTCTCACTGCCCCGGTCACAATGAATGAGCTTAAAAACGCTTTAGAGGCTATGAAGCCAGACAGCGCCCCGAATCCTGATGGCTTCACAGCCAGGTTCTTCTCTTACTGCTGGTCAACCATAAAGATAGATCTCCTTAAAATGATCAGGTACTCTCAAAAGATCAACAAGGTAGGAGGAAGCACCAATTCCTCCTTCCTTGCGTTGATCCCGAAAGAAAAGGACGCATCCAGCTTCAACCGTTTCAGGCCGATTTCTCTATGCAATACTGGGTACAAGCTTATTACCAAGATAATAGCCACCAGGCTTAAACGGATCCTCCCCCGGATCATCCCGGAAAACCAAGGCGGCTTCATCAAAGGAAGAAAAATTCTTGATAACATTATCCTTGTTCAAGAAGCCATCCACTCAGGCTGTAAGCGGAAGGAGAAAGGTATGATCATTAAACTTGATTTAGCTAATGCTTTTGACCGTGTTAGGCATGATTTCCTTTTTGCAGTAATGTCAAAGTTTGGCTTCTCTCCTGCTTTTATAAGTTGGATCAAAGGCTGTGTATGTGGCCCTTGGATAGCACCTTTGGTCAACGGACGATGTTCAAGCTTCTTCCAAGCTTCTAGAGGACTCAGGCAGGGCTGCCCGCTGTCCCCTCTCCTCTACGCCATCCAAGCTTCTGTGCTTAGCTTCCAGCTTAATTTTTGCCAAGAAATCCACACACTGCCTGGGTTAAGAATGGAAAATAATGTCCGAGACATAAACCACGCTCAATTCGCTGATGATACTTTGCTGCTAGGTGGGGCAACTGTTCACTCTGCTGATCACTTTAAACAAGAACTGGTTCTTTACAAAGAAGTTTCTGGCAGCAAAATTAACTTCCAAAAAAGTAAAATTTTCAGCTGGAACTGCTCTCCCAGAGAGTTGAGGGATATTTCTAGATTGCTTGGAATGGAAAGCACCTTGGACTGGGAGGGCTTCACGTACCTAGATGTCCCCATCAGCAAACCCAATTCCAAAATAGCAAACTGGGAGCCTGTCCTGGATAAAATTAAAGGCAGAATACAAAATTGGAGCGCCAACTGGCTCAATCCTGCAGGGAAAATGATCCTTCTTAAATCTGTCTTGAACAGCATGCCAATATATCAATCTTCTATCTTGCTCGCCCCTTGCTCAGTCCTCAGCAAGATAGAAATCCTTTTCAGAAAATTCATTTGGGAAGGTGGGAAAGGAAACGAGAAGAAACTCCACCTTGTCAGCTGGGAAAAGATCCAAAAAACGCGGGCAGAAGGAGGGCTGCAAGTTAGGAGCTTAGCCTCCCAAAATCTGGCATTAGGAGCAAAGCTGCTATGGCAACTGATCTCAGGAAAGGATTGCTGGAGTAAGCAAGTGCTCCGCAAAAAATACTTTCCAGGCTCAAGGAAAAGGTGCCTCGATTCTACTCCTCAGCATAGAAATGGATCTCCGGTCTTCAAACTCTGTATTAAAGCGCTGCCCTCCTTCAAAAAGAGGCTTTACTGGATTCCAGGAAACGGGAAAACAATAAGAATATGGGAAGATCCCATCCTGGGAGACATCCCTCTAGGGCACTGCCAAGAAGTGAGAAATATCAAACGCTGGCTGCTGGAAAACGGAAATACTACGCTTTGGGACCTCTCAACCTGGGAAAACAACAATTGGATAAGCTGGAATCTTGGTAACCTGCCTCCGGAATTAGAAGAAGAAGCAACTACGCTTACAGTCCTCCTTCAAGGCAAATCCCCTTTCAGAGAAGGGATTAGAGATAGACGTGGGTGGGGCAGCAAATATGGCACTTACACAGCCTCAGAAGGTTATGAGAATATCCATTCTATTCCCTATGTCACCCCAAATCCAGCGATTTGGACTTTTGTCTGGTCAAGGTCCTTCATCCCAAAAATTGAATTTTTCTGCTGGACTCTAGCCCATAGAAGCATTCTTACTGGCGAAAATCTGAAGAAAAGGGGAATGGAAGGCCCCTCTCGCTGTCCTCTCTGCAAAAAAGAGGAAGAAACGTCTGAGCACCTCATGCTGGGTTGCCCCTTCTCCAAAGAAGTCTGGAAAGCTACGTTGGAAATTAATTCTGTTATCACACTCCCAGGCACCATCCATGGCCTCCTTGCTGAATGGATGCAGCTCTCCCCGTTCCATCTATCCAAGAAAACATTGCTTCAAAATGCCTAGAGCTGGGTCTCTAAAGCCATCCTCTGGAAGATCTGGCTCGAGAGAAACAATCGAATTTTCAGGGATAAAGAAAACCACCCCTCCAAAGTTTCCAATCAAGCAAGGGCAATCCTTGGAGAAGCCATTGAACACAACTCTGCTCTGAAAGGTAGCTCCCAGCTCCTCCTGGAAGAATCACAGTGGTTAATTAAAATTGCCCCAAATTTTCAGAGCAACTCTATGCCTGGTCACTCTAGCACTGCTAACTGGGAAATCCGTCTTGAGGAACCTGCCTTCACCAGCTGGAGAGAATCTCTAAACGAGGTCTGTCTTTTTTTCGATGGAGCTTCTAAGAACAATCCATGACGTGCTGGTGGAGGAGGAGTGTTAATATCAGCCTCTGGTACTATGCTCAGCCATTATGCCTGGGGTCTAGGCTCTGAGTCAAACAACATAGCTGAATTCTACGGTCTATTGCAAGGGCTAAGAATAGCCTGCTCCAAAGGGATCTCCTCCCTAGTTGTATTCGGCGACTCAAGGATGCTGATCCAGGCCCTTATAATCCAAAAGAAGCCAACCCAGCTAAAGCTAGCTCTGATCTATCAAAAAATCCGGCAATTAAGCCATAGTTTCCATTCCATCTCTTTCTATCATATCCTCCGTGGTCTGAATCATTTAGCAGACATTGAAGCCAATAAAGGAGTCCTCTTGAACAGAGGAATATTAGAAGTTGATGGCCTTGAAAGGAGAAATGACATCCCCTGATATGTGTAGCCCCTTGATCTCTAGATCGAGTTGTTTATTGTCAAGCAACGTTTCTACCCCTCAGTACACTGTATTTCTTGTTCCAGCAGTCTATGCCAGCAAGACTCTGCACAACTCCCAATTTCTTCATGATCACCACTATTTATCTCCTTGCTATGCCAGCTCTCTCGACTCCTCATTTGTCTCTGCTCCGAACCATCGCTGGTTTGATCTCTCGTGGGCTGATTACGTGGCTATCAGGCGCTGCTATGGCCATTCTAACCTTCATCTCCTCACTCTGAATCGAAGTTGGAACGAGAGTAAATCTCTTCAGGCCTGTAACTGTCAGTTATGGAGAAGCTCTATGAGACTGAAAATAAGAGGGCTTGCTTCCAAGATGGATCAAATAAGAAATACCAGAGCTAGCAGGCGTCCTCCCAAGCAAGAAAAGAAAGTTGGAACCTACACAATGAAGTTTTCAGGAAGATATAAGAAAATACACCAGGCACATAAAAAAACCCAGAAGTTCTTAAAGAATATGCTCACTCTAGCTCCAATGGCGTGGCTTTCTCCAACAAGACCCACGCGAACCTTCTCTTTGAGCTGGAGAAGGCGTCCACCAAATCGCTGGCAAACGTGGACACCTGTTACTTACCTTATCGGAGTTTATCTTTGCTTTTTTCTGTTCAAATTTGCTCAAAAGGGGCTGCGTCCTCCTTTTATTAGCTACCTAGGAATCAATGAAGCCATTTGCTACCGTTATCATCAAGCCGTTGAGAAGAAGTGGACTCTTGAGACTAGTTTGACTCAGAATCTTGGTCTAACTATTTGTTAAAGCACGCGGTAGCTGTTTTACCGCCTCCTTCCTAATCTACTCCTATGTTCTGGTCAAAAAAAAACATTAAAAGAAAATGCAAATATTTAAATAATATTTGTATATAACATTAAAAAAAACAAAAGAAAATGCAAATGTTTAAGTAATATTTGTATATAACATTACAAAAACAATAAAAAAATGCAAATAATTAAGTAATATTTATACCTACTAATATTTAAGTATTATCGATAAGCGAGCAAATTATTTTTCTCGGTTTCCAATACCCGAAAATGGGAAATAGGAAATACGAAATAAATAATTTTTAAATAATATTTACATATAATTTAAATTTTAACAAAAACTTGAGTCTCTCGTTTTCGATATCCCAAATATCGAAAATAGAAAATCAGGTATAAGTAATATCTTAACCATTAAACCTATGATTTAGAAATCCGAAATATCCACCTTATTAAAACTAAAATCTTTAATGGTTAAGATAAGTAATATCTAAAATGAGATATAATATTAAAATCGGAAATTGGGTATAAGTAGAATCTTAACCATTAAAATCTCTACTTTTCTCTTGTGCCACAATCTCCAAAAATCTTAGCTTTTTCAGCTATTCCCGATATTACTTAGATATTACTAGGTGTAAATATTACTTAAATATTTGCATTTTTCTATTGTTTTTTAATGTTATATACAAATATTACTTAAACATTTGCATTTTCTTTTGTTTTTTTTAATGTTATATACAAATATTATTTAAATGTTTATTTTTTTCTTTCTTTAATGTTATATACAAATGTTACTTAGAAATCGGGAAGCTGGAAAAGCTAAGATTTGCCATGATTATGGCACAAGAGAAAAGTTAATGATTTTTTAATGTTATATACAAATATTATTTAAACATTTATATTTACATTTTTTTCTGTAATGTTATATACAAATGTTACCTGAAAATCGGGAAGTTGGGAAAACTAAGATTTCCAGATATTGTGGCACAAGAGAAAATTAGAGATTTTAATGGTTAAGATATTACTTATACTTAATTTCCGATTTTAATATTATATCCGATTTTAGATATTACTTATCTCAACCATTAAAGATTTTAGTTTAATAAGGTGGATATTTCGCATTTCAGAATCATAGGTTTAATGTTTAAGATATTACTTATACCCGATTTTCGATTTTCTATATTTGGGATATCGAAAACAGGAGACTCAAGTTTTTGTTAAACTTTAAATTATATGTAAATATTATTTAAAGATTGTTTATTTCATATTTCCTGTTAAAAGCTAAGATTTACGAAGATTGTGGCACAAGAGAGAAGTTAATGTTTTTTTAATATTATATACAAATATTACTTAAACATAAAGCTATGATTCCGAAATCTGAAATATCCACCTTATTAAAACTAAAATCTTTAATAGTTAAGATAAGTAATATCGAAAATAAGATGTAATATTAAAATTGAAAATTGAATATAAGTAATATCTTAACCATTAAAATTTCTACTTTTCTTTTGTGCCACAATCTCCGAAAATCTTAGGTTTTCCTGCTTCCCGATATCCGAGTAACACTTGTATATAACATTAAAGAAAAAAATGTAAATATTTAAATAATATTTGTATATAACATTAAAAAAAAATACAAATGTTTAAGTAATATTTGTATATAATATTAAAAAAAGATTAACTTTTCTCTTGTGTCACAATCTTCCGAAATCTTAGCATTTAATAGAAAATAGAAAATAGACAATCTTTAAATAATATTTTTATATAATTTAAATTTTAACAAAAACATGACTCTCCAGTTTTCAATAGGAAATCGAGCATAAGAAATATCTTAACCATTAAACCTATCATTCCGAAATCGGAAATATCCACCTTATTAAAATTAAAATCTTTAATGGTTAAGATAAGTAACATCGAAAATCGGATATAATATTAAAATCAGAAATTGGGTATAAGTAATATCTTAACCATTAAAATCTCTACTTTTCTCTTGTGCCACAATTTCCGGAAATCTTAGTTTTTCAGCTTCCCGATTAACATTTGTATATAACATTAAAGAAGAAGAAGAAAAAGTAAATATTTAAATAATATTTATATATAACATTAAAAAAACAAAAGAAAATACAAATGTTCAAGTAATATTTGTATATAACATTTAAAAAACATTAACTTTTTCTTGTGCCACAAACACCGGAAATCTTAGCTTTTAATAGGAAATAGGAAATAGACAATCTTTAAATAATATTTACATATAATTTAAATTTTAGCAAAAACTTGAGTTTTCGTTTTCGATATCCCAAATATCGAAAATCAGAAATCGGGTATAAGTAATATCTTAAACATTAAACCTATGATTCCGAAATCCACCTTATTAAAACTAAAATCTTTAATGGTTAAGATAAGCGATATCGAAAATTGGGTATAAGTAATATCTTAACCATTAAAATCTCTAATTTTCTCTTGTGCCACAATCTCCATAAATCTTAGCTTTTCCAGCTTCTAGATTTCCTAATAACATTTATATATATTATTAAAGAAAAAAAATGTAAATATTTAAATAATATTTGTATAGATCATTAAAAAAACAAAAAAAAAAACAAATGTTTAAGTAATATTTGTATATAACATTAAAAAAACATTAACTTTTTTCTTGTGCCACAATTTCCGAAAATCTTAACTTTTCCAATTTACATTAAAGAAAAAACAAATATTTAAATAATATTTGTATATTACATTTAAAAAAACATAAGAAAATGCAAATGTTTAATTAATATTTGTATATAACATTAAAAAACAATAGAAAAATGCAAATATTTAAGTAATATTTATACCTAGTAATATTTAAGTAATATCGTGAATGGAAAATCTGGAAGCGAGCAAATTATTTTTCTTGGTTTCCAATTCTCAAAAATGGGAAATAGAAAATAGACTATTTTTAAATAATATTTACATATAATTTAAATTTTAACAAAAACATGATTTGAAAAATAAAAGCCAAAAGAAATCTCTACCTGTCGAAAAAAAATTCTCCAACGACGTGAAAACCCTATGTAAACGGTGTGAAAAAAATAGTCGTGAAAACAAGAAATTTTTTTTATATATTAAAATAGTGAGCTTGGTATATGTGAGTTCTGAATTTGGAATTTTTTTTATTTTATAAAAACAAAAATTTACTATGTTTTAATGGCAATAGTGATGATAGGAATAAATTCAGCAGCCAAAAGAATTCTCTACATGTGGAAAAGTTTCTCTACCTGTGGAAAAATAATTCTCCAACGGCGTGAAAACCCTGTGTAAAAGGCGTGAAAAAAACAACCGTGAAAAAAGCAACAAGTTCTGAATTTGACAATTCTTTATTTTTCTTTCCATAAAAAAAATTGTATATGTGAGTTTTGAATTTGGTACTTGCTGCAATATCCTGCATTTTCTTTCTGGTTCTTCAATCTCAGCCAAATGTAAAGGAAGACCAATAAAAAAGAACGCAGAGCTAGTTTAAAGTAAGGATGGACTTGGCAGAGGAAGAAGTTATGTGGAAAGAATAAGAACAGACAGAATAAAGACTGACATAATAAAGATTGAGCATTTTAAGAACTTGCACTTAACTGATCAACTCTATGCCCCCTTCTTCTGTCCCTGTCGGATCACGAGATATAATAACCGAAAAATTTAACGATTAATCTCGCCAATAACCAGTTGACACATGTCGGGGATGTTAATGGCCAGGGAGACAAGAAATCTTTTGGGACAACTTCTTTCATTGAGAAAACGCCTACAGCGTAAATATATATACAATTATTATGAATCATTAATTTTTAAAAAAATATTAAAATTTGGATACATAATAAAATAAAATATTATATTATGATCGTATTGTATTAAATGGTTATGAGATAGGAGTAATATCATATAATGGTTGATTATTTTACTAATTTTACAAGGTTATTTTATTAATTTTATGAAGTTATGCATTATCTTTTTGGCAGCATTCATTAATTTGTGACTTAATTTGAAATCTATATTTCAACTGTTTTTAATAATTAATTAATGGCAAATACTTTTTCTTGTGTAGATCTTATTTCGATGGAAACTCGATAAATTGATTTAGCCACACGTTTTGTTTTTACTGTTTCATTGAGAGTTACTCTATGTATTGCTTGGCTTAAAATAAATAGTGGATTTTTCTTTGTATTTTGTTGAATATATTTTTATGGATTGATAAAAAATTCAATAAGCTAATATTTTTTCCCATTTTTTAAAATACGGTTAACCACCATGTTAATAATAAATAAGATCAAATTATGCATTTTTTTTTCCAGTACTTCAATGTGACCTTATTGTATTAAATGGTTATGAAATATGAGTAATGTCATATAATGATAAAGGTTGCATGATTATTTTATTAATTTTACAAAGTTATAATAACACAATGTATGTGATTATTTATTTAAAGTACCAGCCTAGATCTAAATCCTAGGCTCTATCAAGCATCGAGAAGGATCAAATCTCGAGGTGCAAACATTTTCTTAGGTATTGCATTCAATTAGCTATTAACTTTGGTGTGTTCTATATATAGCCATTGATTGATTCAAACCAAAAGAAGCATCTTTTTATTTAAGGTTGACATATAATATTTCTATTATTAATATTTAATATTATTTATGGCTGAGATATAATATTTTTTATTATTATTTATTTTGTTATGGACGAGCATTACAACACCTCCCCATACATGGTTTTAAAACCATTTGTAAGGCCTTCCTAAAACCATGGGTTGTTTAGGAGGCCTTGCACATGGTCTTAAAACCATTTGCAAGGCCCTCCTAAACCATATACAATAAAACCATGGGTTGTTTAGGAGGCCTTGCACATGGTCTTAAAACCATTTGCAAGGCCCTCCTAAACCATATACAATAAAACCATGGGTTGTTTAGGAGGCCTTGCACATGGTTTTAAAACTATATGCAAGGTTGCCGATAATTCAATTTTTTATTTTTTATTATTTTGTTATGTAGGAACATTACAACATCTCCCCTATATTGTGTTTTTTTTAACCCACATTTTTTGTTTGTGGATAATTAAATTTTTAATTTTATCATTTTGTTAGGTAGGAGCATTACAACATCTCCCCCATATTAGGTTGTTTTTCTTGTCTACATTTATTTTGGCGGATAATTTTTTTTTTTTTATCATTTTGTTAGTCTTGTAACGTTACAAAATAACGTTATAATATAAACGTTACATGATCTCCCTCATATTGGGTTGTAGAGTGCACCCGCATAGATCCAAATCCTAGGCTCTACAAGCACTGAGAGGAATCAAATATTTGGAGGTGCAGACCTTTTCTTAAGTATTGCACTCAACTATCAGCATTAATGTGATTCAGACCAAACGACACATCTTTTTATTTAAGGTTCACAAATAATATTTTTATTATTAATATTTAATACTATTTATGGATAATATTTTTTATTATTTTTTATTTTGTTAGGAAAGAACATTAGAACATCTCCTCCATACATAGTTTTAAAACCATGTGCAAGGCCCTCCTAAAATCATGGGTTGTTTAGGAGGCCATGGTATTAAAATAATTTGCAACTACCTCCTAAACCATGTACAATAAAACCATGGGTTGTTTAGGAGGCCTTGCACATCATTTTAAAACCATTTGTAAGGCCCTCCTAAACCATGGAGTTTTTAGGACTTGCAAATGGTTTTAAAACCATGTGCATGACCAGCATTTTTTTTCCCGATAATTCAATTTTATTATTTTTTATTATTTTGTTAAATAGAAACATTACAACATCTCCCCCATATTTTGTTGTCTTTCTCACCGACATTTTTTATGGCCGATAATTAAATTTTTTATTTTTTATTGTTTTGTTAGGTAGGAACATTACAACATCTCTCACATATTAGGTTGTTTTTGTGGGCGACCTTTATTTTGGAAGATAATTAAAAGTTTTGTTTTTATAGCAGACATCTATGTAACGTTACGTAACATTACAAGATCTCCCCCATACTGAGTTGTAGAGCGCCTCTCAGCGCAATAGTAAGTATAGAAAAAATTAATATATACTTTAAATATTCTAATTAATATGATTTATTAAATTATAAGATATGCATTATCGTGGCATTATCCTATTATTACATAATGTAGTGTGTGATACGAACTCAGTACATGAGTGCATGTAGTGTCTTATACAAACTTAATACATGAGTGCATAATGCGTAGTGGGTCTTATATTGTAGTAAGTTAAGACCCGCAATTTAAGTAATATTTTAAACATATAAGTTACAAATTTATAAGTGGAAATATTATGGAAGTATAATGTGTAATTTGAAAATTTGTGGTATTTAACATGTTAATACATAGTCATTTAGGTTAGGTTATGGGATGTTAGAAAGTGGCAACAAGGAAAGTCTTCTATCAGTGTATGCATTCTTGCATACTATAAGGCCTAAAACAAGAAGCCAAATGTATTAATGTGATTTTTCAAAGTTTGGACTTAAGAAAAATACATTAAGTGATTTAATTATTAATTGACTTAATGGAATTACTTTTATAAAGTTCAAGTGAAAATAACTTAAGTGACGGCTAATCTAATCTTGGCCATTGATCTCATCCATTGATCCATAGTGAGAGATAGGGTTTTCTCTTGACCATTGAGTTAAACATAGATTTGGTGGAGAGAACACACACACACAAGACAAATAATAGAAAAGTTAGAGGAAGAAGTTTGTAGAGAAGACAGAGGAGCATTCATCCAGAGGATTGATAGAGTGATAAGGCAGAGAGAGGGTCGTACGCATTCGCTGAGAGGGAGGTTGTACAGATTTGCATAGGTCGTACAACAGACTGCACGTGTGAGCAAGGTCGTACGATTTGCGTACAGCTGACGCAGAGGGCAGTACATCTGACAAAGAGGGTTGTACAACTGACGTAGAGGGTCGTACATGTTTGTGGGGTGTTCTCAGTGATTTGCAGAGGTTCGATTTTGCTAGGTTAGGTAAATCGATTTTCTGGATTGTATTTGTACTATATCTTCATTATAAAAAAATGTATCTGACTGTTGAATCGTTTTTTCCATCTTAGGATTTTCCAGGGGTTTCCATACCCAAAAATATTAGTGTCTTTATTGGTGTGATTGTTTTTATATGTTTCTAAGTATTTATTTTCCGTTGCATTACTTGTGAAGAAACTCATGTGTGGTTACTAGTAATAAAAATTAAAAATATACTTTGTAGCTCAAGATTGAATTTTAAGGAAATTTACATGGTATTAGAGCTTTGTTGAGCTAAATCTAAGAAACAACAATAGTATTGATAGATCGGGGGCAGATCTATTGAAGACACAAACCTAGAGTTTCATATCCAGTGTTTGACAGGTACACTTCACTATGGTCGTACAATTGAGAGTTGAGGATAGACTCAAGGGGGTTCAGAACTTTCCTACATGGAAAGAAATGATCATGAGGATCCTAGATGTTAGTGATGCAGAGGAGCACATTGACTTCATGAAGGTTGCGTCGACAGATCCGACAGAGTTGTCAAGGTGGAAAAAGTTAGATTCTAGAGCTATGTTGATCATCTTTGATGGGGTGAAGGACCACATAGTCCCTCACCTTCCCGGGAAGATGACCACATTGGAAATGTGGAAGGCTTTGGAAGGTCTCTACGTCCAAAGCAAGAATGAAAACCGGAATATGGTGCTATAGGAGAGGTTACATAGTATTAATATGGCCAAGGGTGAACGATTGGTGCCTTATCTGACAAGGCTCACACATATCAAAGATGAGCTTAGAGAAGTTGTCTCTAATATTGAGGATGAGGAGCTAGTTCAAATATCCGTCAATGGATTTTCTAAGCCATGGGACACATTTGTCAAAGGTGTGGTGGCTAGGAAGAAGCTCCATGACTAGTAAAGACTGTAGGATGACTTTGTGCAGCAAGAGACTCGTATGGGTCAAGGTTCAGGTTCATCTAACAGTGCCTCACAAATTGTGGATGAAGAAGCTCTATCCCTAGTAGGGAAGACCAAGGGTAAGGCAAATAAAAACAAGGGTGGTAAGAAGAACATTGACATGTCCAAGGTCAAATGTTTTATCTGCCACAAGACAGGACACTTTTCCTCCTAGTGCCCAGACAGGAAGAACAAGAACAATACCCAGATGGTAGGTTCTGCAGATGTGGAGTATTTTAGCAAAAAATTCGATGAGGACTTTTGTTTGATAGCTTGCATGGCAAGCACCATTGGAAACAATATTTGGTACATCGACAGTGGAGCATCTTGTCACATGATAGGAAAAAAAAGGTTCTTCAAGATCTTGTAGGAGGGTGGAGTAAATATCCACACTAACTTTGTGTGATAATGCGCGGTATTAGGTGCAAGGAGTTGGTATTGTTTCGTTTCAAAGGGAGTATGGAAAGCCCCTTAGTTTTGCTGACATATTGTATGTTCCGGGGTTGACCAAGAAACTCATATTTGTTTCCACCCTGGAGGACAAGGTATTTCAGGTAAAGTTTCGAGATTGGAAGGTGTATATCAAACCCGAGGGGTCAAATAGGAGTTTGGATCAGGTGATTGGAATATGAAGCCAGAAGGTGTACATACTACACTTCAAGTCTACAAAGGATCTAGTGAGCAGCAACAATAGTCAGGGTACGTTGTGGCATAGGACAATGCCATACTTACACCATGGAGCACTAAGGAATTTGAGATAGGCAGTTATCGGAGTTCCTCAGGTACATGAGGAGAAGCATAACCACTACAAGGGTTGTGCATTGGGGAAGAACATCAGGAAACCTTTCCCACAAAGTGAGCACAAGTCTAAGGGGACCTTGGACTTAGTGCATTCGCATGTTTGAGGACCCATGGGTGTCGAATATTTTATTGGCTATAGTTACTATGCCACTTTCATTGATGACTATTCCAAGAAGACCTGGATCTATTTCCTGAAGGCCAAGTCATAGGTCTTGAAGCGATTTTGGGAATTCAAGACTCTCATAGAAAACCAGACAAGAAGGAAGATTCAAGTATTGATGATAGACAACGGGGGGTGAGTACACCTCCAATGAGTTCTTGGAGTATTTTTCATATGAGGGGATCAAGAAAGAGCACATTGTTCCTCATACCCCACAATAGAATGGAGTGGCAGAGAGAAAGAACAGGAAATTGGTAGGAGAAGCCAAGGTGATGCTATTTGATCACAAATTTCCACCTCTCCTATGGGTTGAGGCATACAAGACTACAGCTTATATTCAGAACAAGTGTCACCACACAACTTTGTGGAGGAAGACACCCGAGGAGGTCCTCACAGGAACTATATAGATGTGATTCATCTACGCATATTTGGCAGTGTATGATATTGTCACGTTCATGTTTACACTAGGAAGAAGTTGGACCCTTAAGAAGGGGTTACATTTTAGTTACAACGATACTTCGAAGGCATACAAAGTATATATTCCAGCTCGCAAGAGGATCATTGTGAGTAGGGATGTCCAATTTGACGAGGACAGAGCCTTATGAGGATCTATGGACTTATCGACATAGGAGCAACCAACACATGACTTAGGGGTCAATTTGGAGGAGCCATAGGTACAAGTACATGTAAAGACATATGATACAGGTTCTAGTATTCAAATGGAGTCAGGTGGAAAGGATCCTTTGGTCATTGACTTGGAGGATGGTTCGCAACTGGAAGAGGATATCCAACAACCGCAACATGTAGACACTAGGCCATGACCTAAGTGGTTTAGGTCCACAGTTCATGATTACAGGCTAGTGAGTCTTCTACATAGCTCCATGAGGCGGAGCAAACCACCAGATAGAATTAACTATATGACACTAATGATAGAGTTGATTAACTCCGAACCAGAGATAATTTTAGGGGCGAAGTTTAGCCTATGAATGAATTTAAAGGGGTTATAAATATGTATTGGGCGAATATTAATATGGAAAGTTTTTTTAAAATTTTAATAAGTTTTTTTTTAATATATGTATTGGGCAAATATTAATAATTTTAAAGTGACCCTTCCCTATTAATTAGGGAGAGAAAAAAATGATTTTTAGCCTTTTCAAATTTACCTCAAAACCTACTTTCGTCCCCAATTTTTAGAAAAATTTATATTCAATCCTTACTTCTCCCCAATTTCTAGTAAAATTCATGTTCAATCCTTCCATCGCCCCCTATTTTTTTGTAAATAGAGACTTATAGCTATTATTTATCCCTCCATATTTTGTCTAAAATGAGAATACAGTTACATTCCCCTTGGTCAAAGTTGTGTGGAAACTTTCTTTGCTGCCATTTTTATTAATGGAGGTTTCGAATAGTTATTTTGCCCTCCATATTTTATCTAAAATGGGAAATTTAACACAGATTTTTTATGTAAAGAATTTTTATATAAAAATGGTGTGGTACATATATGAACGTTGACAAAGAGAATTAGGTTGAGCTTGAGAGACCATTAGAGAATCTAGATTTTTCAGACTTCTTTCATCGCTTATAATCAGGTTAGTAAATTGAGTTGGGGTTGATTATTTTAGACTTCTCTCATCTCAGTTATATATAGTAAATTGAGTTAGGATTACTTCTCTCATGAGATCTATATACATGTCAGTAAATTGAGTTAGGGTTCATTATTTTAGACTTCTCTGAATGCAATTGTATACCCTAAATTAAGTCATGGTTGATGAAAAAATGTAGATCATATTTTTTATATTTTTTTATATAATAGAAATATATTGCACAAGGTAAGTAGTGGATGCTAAAGTTATTTTTGCAGTTTCATAATATATGTTCAATGCACATCTTTAATAAGCTTGAGTTTTTGTTTAAAATGACCAGATATAACTTGATGGAGTCATTTTTTGGTGATAAAAATCTGCACAACTCTGAATTAGTTAGTTAGATAAGGGATAACCTTTGCTTCCCTATGCTAAATTCTGTAACTATAGATCGTAGTTGGAAGAATTTGTGCCACTTACTCATAAGATAGATCGAGGGAATAATAGTATCCTGGTCTTTCCACGCAAAGGGGATGGTCTGGAAACACAGATACCCATTGTATAATAGAAACAACGCTTGTTTCAAGGCCAAGGGATTCTACTCCTACAACACCTTCTACTGTTGTGAATGCTTTTCCCGTCTTCAACACCACCGACGATCTTGTTGCTTTATTTGGCCGAATCTCCCACGAAACCACAGGTGATATTTACTTCTATCATCATGATTTATTTCTCTGTTCTTACTTGGCTTGGCTTCAAAAAGAAGCAAGCCAATCTTCCCACCGAGTAGCGCCTGGAAATTCGCACGAGGGATAGTTCAAATATCATGGTTCGGACGAGGTTAAAGTACCATGGTTCGTTATTTCATTTTTATATCTTCTAAATTTTAATTCCCATAACGGTATTCTGCCCAGATGCACCCAGAATTTATTAGCATTTTGTTATTGGTGACTCGCGGTCTTCAACCAGATGAAACTCCCATAGCTTGCCAGTATCTCAATGTGAGGTTACCACGACACAGGTCGGGTCACTATTGCAGAGTATTGAGTCATGAGGTGGGAAACTTGAGAAGGTTCAATATAAAATCACCAGACAAGGATAGAGATACAAGACCTCAACGGGTAGTAAGAGATCTCAGGACAGGTATCACAGTAGATCTTGATCTCAGGTCTTCAGTCGCTCCATCGGTCGTAAGGTTGAAGCATTTATTATCAGCAAGGTTGAAGCAGTCAGGCGGGGGTTAAAGATCTAGCAAGGAAGCATGTAAGTAAGTGCGTCGATTATTTTCGACTATCTCCCCATCCCCAAAATTCTTTATTGGACTATAATGTCCGCCTGCTTGTTGTCCCAGCCGAAGTAGTCAGGTTCATCTATCCAGTCCGTTCTTTTATCTCCCATCGAATGGTGTCAATTATTATGTCCCATCCCAAGAATTCTCCCAACGCAACGACCATCCTGGCTCTTATATAGAAACATAATGAGATGGCCAAGTTCATAAAGAATAAAATCCATTTAAGTATGCCAACCAGCTAAACCATTATTGCCAATAAGTGTGATAGTCAACCAGTTCCCAGTAGGTAGTAAATTCGAAGATCAATCTCCCTCATCGAATCCTTTTCGAAGATAAACATTAAAAAAAAATGCCAGAGATGCAACCGATTGAGCCCTTGAGTTTTGTTTATTGAAAGAATGGTGTGTTTTCAGTTTTGGTTTTATTGGTATTGTACCTCAAAATCAATCCATCTCTTTATAAATTTTCAGAAATTTCTGCATTATTGTTCTTTGATACACCATTTTTTAGGAAATGTTGATGAAGTTTTGGGAGATCAACTTCTACAAGGATGATTATATTTCTGTAAAGAACTTTCATATGAACTTTTACAGGAAAATAAAATGAAATTCATTATATTTCTTTTCTAGTGGATTGACCAAAAACCTGTATTATAAAAGAAATACGATCCAGGTATCATCAGTTAATAAAATAAAGTAGTTCGAAAATAAAAATCACTAGAGTCAAGAATCAAATCCATGCTTTATAGGGGAGATTTTGAAGAGATTGTAGCAGTACGATACGGGTTATTCCGTTGTTTTTTAAATGCATGACTAAAATTAGATCCATGTAGTATGCCCACTTTTTTTGGTTGAAAATGTACTATTAATTTGACTAAATTTCAAAAATAATTACTTTTAATTTAAAATTGATTATTTAATTTTTTTTATATTGTTTGAGCATGTATAATTTTATGAGATGTAAATTTTGTAGTAATTAGTAAGTATGATTAGAAATAATATAACAAAATTTCAAAAGTTTACTAATTGGGTTTATCAATAGATTACTAATTGGGTTTGCTTAATGTTAATAAATAAATTTGTTTAAATTTAGGGTTATTAATAGAGTTTGCAAAATATTGGTAATTAATTTTCAAGCTCAGTGGAGATTAAATGTGCCAAGAATTAGTGATGGCACACTCACGTTTGTGACACAAGTGTTGGGTTGCAAGTTGTTCATAAAAGGTTGCAAGGATCACATAGCAATAGGAATTATTATATCATCAATAAAGTGTGTAGAAGGTGTCCAAGTGAATTGGACAACATTTTTGTTGAATGAATTTCTGGAGGATTGTATTAAGCTCAAGAGAAAGGGAATCAAGAAAAAGGTAACCTCATGCATATTACCTAAAACTATTGTAGAATACAAGGGAATTATGTGATTTAAAGCAGGAATGCATCATATATATATCCAAGCAAGAAGGGACGTAGTGAATAAGTGGTTACCAACACACTTTTGGATGGCAACAAAAGACGTAAGCATGGTTATCAATGATTGGAACATAACATGGAGATTCGCAGCCCCAAAAGAATAAGAACAAAAATTAAAGTAGAGTGAAGATTTAGATGAGTCTCAAAATGAAGAGTCTGACGAGTCACAGGAGGATGAACAGGAATACCAACAATCACAAGCCAAGGAAACAAGGAATGAAGTAGATGGTATGATGAAGGGAGATGAACCAGTGGTAGGAGAAAAAAGGAAGGAGCAGGCTAAGGAAAGAAGATCAAGAAAAAGGAAAAAGTGGAAAGCAACAAAGGAACTACTAATTCAATCATTTACAAAATATGATCTAGAAAAAATTGGTGAGCAAATCAAGGATGTGACGAGAGAAGTATTGGAAAATTCGTAATTAGGCATGGAGAAATTCATGGAGAACTACAAGAAAATATGTCCAGACTATGAGAACTATTGGAAGCAACAAAAATCACAACTAATTGAACAATAGAAGCACATACAAAAAGTATAAGTCCAAGGAAAACGTTTTCCCTATCACTCCATGACATCAACTACACAAAGAAGATTAAAAATAACACTTGGGGTATTAGAGCTCCTGACACCTTCAACGCAAGAGCACGCATTGGCGATAAGTTCAACTGAGTTCTTCTTATTGTGTATTCCAACAAATGTGTTGCATACATTGTAGGACAGTGTGGTGTACGAAATATAGGTACACATAGCTACACATTAGTATAATGGACCAAAGCAATTGTAGTTAAGGAAGTACTGCAGGAATAAAATAATGAGCTATACAAAGAAAGAGAAGAGGTTGTGTAGGAGAATGAAATGTTGAAAAAGGTAGTAGATAAAGTCTATAGTAATCTAACAAAAATACCGATGGAAGTTGGTATCCTGGTTGAGAAAAATGTGACAAAGATAATTCAAGTTATTTAAGGCTTCGGAGCAAATATTGTGGACTTGGAGGTGATAAAATCACCAAGTACCCCACAAGAGGAAATATAACAATGGGAACATTGTAATATACCAATCAGATCTCATTGTACATAAACTCATCTTTCCAAAAGATTTACAAAACAATGAAGACAAAGGTCAAACTAGTCACTTTAACATGGGATCAAGAGGGAAATTCCAAAACCATTAAAGGTGGGAGGGTTGTGATAGCTCAAGGATCCTTTGCAGAATGTACTGTTACCATTTATGTTTTGAACATCATCTATGGTGAAGTCTACTCCAAGGCTCTTAAGCACCTTAGCATATGCAAACTAAATATTTTGCTTAGCCCTTCCCAAGAACCAAGGACGAGGGGTTTTGACTTGGGAATGTTTGTGTAACTTCAATTTATTGTCATATATCATATGTGGTTTATATCTGCAGGTTTAGGAAATATTTTGTAATATTTTAAGCTCTCACAAGCAATAATGTCAACTAGGACTACACAACTAATTACAATCCAGTGCTTCCCAAACAATGGCTAACATACACTAAGTATGATGTTAAGGTTTGGGATATATTCAAGAAGGTATTAAAAACCTGCAACGATAGACAAAATCAAATTTGGACACACACATATATTCTAGTATTAGTTACAACAAAACTAGTTAATTTTCAATGGTTAAAGAGTAAGCTTGGGAAATAGAGACATTCAAGTAGGCTCAAAGGCTCAAGAAATCATGATAAGACATATATCATAGCTTAAACACATTAATAAGAATTGAATGAAGATCCAGCATAGTTTTATAGCAACATTAAAAGGGTATATGATCCCAAAACTTTACAAGATCTATTACATCAAGGATTCTTACAATATAGGAACAAAACCCATCAATGAGAGAATGGAAGAAGAGATAGGAACGGTAGATAAAAACTAGTGGTGAAACATGATCTTAATATAACTCAAGGGAGGCACCAAATCAGCTGATATCTCTCATAGGGGGCGCAACCAGACTACAAATCAATGAAATATTCGCTAGTTTTTACAATTTTTTATAATGAAGTGAAATATTCGCCAAGATTTTACAATATCTTATAACTTAGTGAAAGAATAACCAATATTTTACAAAATTATATAATAAAATGAATGATTTGCCAGGATTTTACAACATTATATAATAAAAAGAAATCTTCACCATTTTTTTATATATACATATTATATTATTGATAAAATCACCTTCAAATTTTCCTATATATCGGAGAGATTCGCCCATTTTTTATACATATAAATCTAGGGGAGGGTTCTTAAAATCATCCCTTCTTCGAACCTTCCTGTTTCGAGGAGGATTTACAACATGATGTGTGGTAGCAGGTTATGGTTGAGGAGTATGTCTCCATCATGAAAAACCTGGTGTGGGAGGTTGTGCCGAGGCCAGAAGGAAAACGGGTGGTGGGATCCAGATGGATTTACAAGGTAAAGTATGCAACAGACGAAAGCATGGATAAATCTATATATCGGAGATATTCGCCCATTTTTTATACATATAAATCTAGGGGAGGGTTCTTAAAATCATCCCTTCTTCGAACCTTCCTGTTTCGAGGAGGATGCACAACATGATGTGTGGTAGGAGGTTATGGTTGAGGAGTATGTCTCCATCATGAAAAACCAGGTGTGGGAGGTTGTGCCGAGGCCAGAAGGAAAATGGGTAGTGTGATCCAGATGGATTTACAAGGTAAAGTATGCAACAGATGAAAGCGTGGATAAGTACAAGGCGTGCTTCGTGGCAAAGGGGTTTTCACAGCATGAAGGTATTGACTATGAGGATACCTTCACCCATGTCACTATATATTCTTCTATTCATACTATTATCTCATTAGTAATAGAAATTGGTTAGCGCGTTCATCAGATGGACGTAAAGACTACCTTCCTCAATAGAGTTATAGAGGAGGAGGTATTCATTGAGCAGCCCGAGGGTTTTGAGGTGGAGAACAGTGAGTCCCATGTATGCAGGTTGCAGAGAGCTCTCTATGGGATCAAGCAAGAACCTTAGGTATGGTACTTGAGGATTGACAACTATCTACGAGAGATGGGATTCAAGGGGAGTGAGGATGACCACAACCTGAACTTCTTGTATGGGGAGGTACCTCTCATACTGGTCTTGTATGTAGATGATCTCTTTATTACATGAGATGAGAGGTTGATTGATGACTGCAAGTCCAATCTTACAGGTGAGTTTGAGATGAAAGACCTTGGGTTGATGCATCACTTTCTAGGTTTGGAGGTTTGGTAGAGAGATGGGTGATTCTTCATTGGACAGGGGAAGTATGCAATAGAGATCTTGAAGAGATTCAGGATGGAGGATTGCAAGCCCATGACTATACATCTAGTTTCCAACTAGAGGAAGGTTGATGCATCGGGGTCAAAGGGGTTTGATCCTACATTGTATCACTAGCTTATTGAATCGCTCATATATATGGTCAACACAAAGCCAGACATTTGCATTCAAGTCTTTGAGTCAGATCATGGTGGACCCTCGGAGAGTACGTTAGACAACTGCGAAGCATGTGCTTCGCTACATCAGAGGTACAATGGAGTATGGGTTGGTTTATGAGTGCAGTAGGAGTGTACAGTTAGCAAGCTTCACAGATGTTGACTAGGAAGGATGCGTATAGGACTAGAAGAGAAAATTTGTTGCTTCAACATTGGGTCAAGGGCAGCCAATTTGGATGAATGTGAGGGAACGTGGCTGAGAAAGTTGCTTTCAGGGTTATTCGAGTGTGAGTTAGAGGCTACAATTGTTCTTTGTGACAATAAAAGTGGCATCAAGCTATCTAAAAATCTAGTGTTCCATGACCAAAGCAAACATATAGATATCTTGTATCACTTCTTAAGAGACTGTGTATAGAAAGGAACCATTAGGTTGGAGTAAATTAAGACAAATGAGCAAGTGGCAAACATTTTCACCAAGGCACTTTGCAAACACAGTTTTGTGAAGTTCAGAGATAAGTTGGGGTTGTTACCGAATCCCTTCCTCGTTGATAGGGAGTGTTAGAAAGTGGCAACAACGAAGGTCTTCTGTCATTGCAAGTGTCCTTGCATTCTAGAATACATAAAACAAGAAGCCAAATGTATTAATGTGATTTTCTAGAGTTTGGACTTAGGAAAAGTCCATTAAGTGATCGAATTATTAATTGACTTAATGGAATCGATTCTATAAAATTTAAGTGATGTATAATCTAATATTGGCCATTGATCTCACTGGAGGATCTCATCGTTTGATCCATAGTGAGAGTTAGGGTTTTCTCTTGGTTGTTGAGTTAAATGGAGATTTGGTGGAGAGGACACACACACAAGACAAACATAGAAGTTAGAGGAAGAAATTTGCAGAGAAGACAGAGGAGCATTCATATGAAGGATTGACAAAGTGATTAAGTAGAGAGAGGCTCATATACATTCGTTGAGAGGGAGGTCATACAGATTTACAGAGGCAGTACATCGGTCGCACAACACACCGTACGTGTGAGAAGGGTCGTATAGATTTCATACAGTTGACACATATACCGTATGGATTCCGTACAACTGACGTAGAGGGCAGTACAGTTTTGTGGGGTGTTCTCAGTGATTTGCAAAGGTTCGATTTTTCCAAGTTTGGTAAATCAATTTTTTGGATTGTATTTGTTCAATATCTTCGTAATAAAAATTCTTATCTGACAACTGGACTGATTTTTCCATCTTGGGTTTTTTCTGGGGATTTCCATACCCAAAAATATTGGTGTCTTTACTCATGTCATTGTTGTTATATGTTTCTTAGTATTTATTTTCCATTGCATTACTTGTGAAGAAACTCATGTGTGGTTATCAGTCATAAAATTTAAAAATATACTGTGTAGCTCAAGATTGAGTTTTAAGGAAATTTACATGGGATAGGAGTAATGTTATATAATGGTAATGGTAGTATGATTATTTTATTAATTTTATAAAGTTACGATAATATAATGTGTGCGATTATTTATTTAAGGTATAGGAAAAATTATAAAAAACGTAATAAATACGCGTTTTGAGAGCTGGTTTCTACAACTGCTCCGAGCGGCTAGGGTTCCTTCCCTACTTGCCCTCCCCTATCACCTCTTATTTTGAGAGGCAACTGGTATAATCTGGGATGAATACTGAGAATTTTGCATGGTTATTTTTCTCTAGCGTGTTTCGTTCGAAGCAGAGTTGTCCTGTGGCAGAGCAGTGCTTGTTTCGGTGGTGGTGGCTCACAGGTAGTTGGCGGATGGAGAGGATGTGAATTCCTTTGTCGCATCTCTTTTTAATGATAAGTTTTTAGGGATTTGAGAGTCGGTTTTTGAAACTACTCCAGGCGGCTAGGTTTCCTTCCCTATCTTCCCTCCCCTCTCACCTCTGATCCCGAGTGGTGATTGGTATAATCCAAGATGAAGATTGGGCATTTTGCATGGTGGTTTTCCTATGGTAAAGATCATTAAATGCAAAGTTGTCCTATGGCAGGGCAGTTTTTTTTCCAATGGTGGTGGCTCACTAGTTAGTGACCAGAGAGGAGGCATCTCCCTTTGTCGAGGCTATGTCCATGGCAGGGCGATGTTTGAATAAGCGACGACGGCGGTGGCTGGGACAACTGTGGAGGGGCGGTTGGATCAACTATATATCTTGTGAGCGACAACTTATATGTGGTGTTCATCGTATCCATTAATGGTGGAAGTGCCACCTCACTACATCTTTGCATTCATATATCTTAGGTGAGGTATGTTCGATGTGGCTCTTCCTTGATGTTCACGCCACAAATATGAATTTCCTAGGAGGGGATTTTTTGGTTTTCCATTGAAAATTTTACTTACTCTCTTTAAAAAATGAAACAACAGTTGAATGACGAGAACATATATGACCTTGATGCATTTGGATGTTTGCAAAGGGATCTTTGTCATCATTGATGTGCTTGTCAACAAATGGCTTATACCTATGGCCTCTTTCTATTTTTTTTCTCTTTTTTAGTATCTTTATTGCAAGGGTGATTAATGCACAACTGGATTTCCTTATAATAGGGTTTTTTGGTTCTTACCTGCTCTTTGAGTAGTGTTATTATGTGCTTAAGCATTGGTTAACCTTCGAGTAATTTCTGTAAGACTGACAGGTCTATGAATAATGTGTTATGTTTTTAGTAATAGAATTTGATTTATTTTCCAGGGAAAAAATAATACAGGGCCATATAGGAATTAATACCACTTGATATTTATTTTTAGAATATAAAATAACTTGTTAACATTATCTTATTGTTAGTTTTTGTTACACCATTTACTTTTTATTTATATTGGTTATTCTATCAACACTCACATTGATTAAAATGTTATTTTGATTTTTTTAGAAAATATAAGAGATTTGAAAATTTTCAAAGAGTATATAAGTCTTTAAAAAAGTTTTCTTTCATATAGAATTTTGACATATATTAGGACAAGGTTATTGAGTTCGCCGACAATTAAAGGAAGGGAGAATGTCATAGAAAATTTCCTTGTGTAATAAATAAAAATAAAAGAAGAATGAGGGACATCGATACCCTCTGAAAACCTGGACTGATTTGAGGTTGATGAAGAGATTGTCAATTATGGACTTGATCCCAGTGGATGAGTCATCTAATTTTGATATTCCTACATATTTTTCATATTCAGAAGTCATGGGGATGGACTTTGATTCATCTCCTAGGTATTAATAAGATGTTAGCAGTAAGGGGTTTTATCCTGAAGTCTCGAAAAGTGTAGGTGATAAACCTCATGAGGGTTCTTTGGAGGAGGTTTAGAGTAGACAAAAGATTGAAGGTTATGTAACTCCTTTCTACAAGTAGGATGATTCACCTCCAGTGCATACCCTTCTACCTACAATCAAGGTGGGTACTACTCTGAACAAGATTAATGGCACTTTAGGGGTGGTATTACTTGGTGATGGATTTGAGACTACATGTACTCTTAGGGAAGATCTCCTAGATACACTTTGTGATTTCTCATTGCACGATTTGAGGGAGACTAATTCATCAAATCAAGGTGAATGATTTGTGGGTACGAACCTAGGGCTTCCTTTTCTATCAAGATATGTCGGTATACCCTCTACAAATAAGGATTGAATTTTAGCTCAGGTGGGAATTGGAAATCTAGAGTCATCTTAGAGAAAATGAAGTAAGGTAGATAAAAAGAGGGGCAAAGTTATAAGGATGACAATCAATGAAAATTACATTGACAAAACTTATTAGGGTGATTTTTTAGTATCATGATAGAAAACATTGCTTATGCAAAATTGGGAACCAATTCTTGGTTATCGATCGATCTAATACATCATGAATCATGATTGGGCAGGCTTCAAATTTTAGATCAAATACGATGCTATGAAGATACTGGGGGGTTGTTGGATTTGGTTTCCTATTTTCTCACTCTCAAGTTTTGGTACTTGTGTCTTAGCCCATGGAGGGAGGTCTCTCATTGAGTCCCTATTTGGGTTAAAGTGTTGGGATTTATGGTTGACTTGTGCCATGAGTCCTTTCTGACCGATCTTGGGAATAATCCGCGGAAGAAAATATTTGTTGATCCCCCCTTTAAGTACAATTCGAAGTGGATTGCGGAAAATATTTTCGTTTTCTTGAATATGTTGGAACTGTTGATAGTTTATATTGAGATTGAAGAAGGGGATTCTATGATTTCTTAGCCACAAGACTATTGTAATATACCATTTTAGTGTATTCATTGTGATTCATATGGGAAAGTTGTCAGAGACTACTCAAATTCTGTAACATACCCAACCTTGGAATGCATAGAAAGGTTTGTTAACTGGGCTATTTAATAGAGGGGGTGGTTGAATCTAAGATAAACACAACAGAAGAACACCTTCTAAGATCATGCTCACATGTCAAACAATTTAAAATCTTTAAAACATTCAACCATCAAGGGGTATTGCTTTGTCAATGCAACCTAGTTTTCCAAATCAATATGCTTTGTAGTGTATTGACACATGTATTCATTCGACCACACCTATTAATATGATGTTTAATAGTTCCTACATCTATCGGATTCAATCCATGACCATATAATAAACTAACTAAAATAGACCTACATTCCTTCTTGGAACCCCATTTACTACAGAAAACATTCAACATTTATACTTTCAAAGGAGGCAGGGTTTAAACACCTATCAATGGCATATCTATATATATTATTTCAGAATTCTATTACCAACTATGATATGGTTTGAGACAACCAAACAATGACATATGAGCTACCCTACATATCAATCCATCCAAAGAGTTTAATGACATACACAACTAACCTCTACTCCTCACATTTAAGTCACAATTCTAAGTAGCAGATTTACATACTGAAACATATCAAACATAATGCATAAAATAACAATCCTATCATTCCCAGGTAAGGCCCAATAGGGTAAAACCATATACATCCATCTAGATGGATGTCCCAAATATCAGTCCCATAATTATCCATAATTCATAAGTATATAGGCTTCAAATACAATTATAAAATCAACATTCTACTCTACTTTATATAACATAATTTTAATCATTACATTGGGTCATGTTTTCCACATTAGATATGGTCATAAATCCAAAGGATGATATGATCCGGTGCATCCATATACAACCATATGGAGTGTCCTAGTTCAGATCTACTAATACTCATAAGTACCATAACTCTAGGCAGCTAGTCACTAATTCAACACAGTAACATACGTCTTCCGTCAGCTGCGAATTTACCAACATAGGGTTAGCCTTCCACTATGAGAATATATACAATTTACTATCATAAAATGACAAATATCTAACAAAATCCATGGAAAAATATACAACATCATATATAAAGGTATTAAATATCATAAGTACTCATCTTTTATGGGGAAGAAAATGGTGCCAACCGGAACACTATTCACCCAACCTTAGACACTTTCAAGCAAAGAATGCACGTATAGGTCACCCCTGAGATGAGGTCTTGGAATTCACATGAGAATGTCTCTTCTAACTCGATCTATTTATAACATAGGAGTACACTCCTCCTTTAAGGAAAAAATTTGAACACTAACCCCTCTTTCTCAGGATTAACCCCCTCTCCTGAAAGACAAGATTAGGATCAAAGTGCTTTATTTCTCATGATTATACCTCCTCAGATATATATGGGTATAGGTGGCCACCCACGTATTCCACTGGTTCAAAACCATTTTTCGTTTTGGTAAATTTCTTGTAATTTTCTATGGTTTTTCGGGTCCCAAATTTTCTGAGTCGTTTTGAGGCCCGAAATGACATTTTTTGGCGATTTAGGGAGCCATGTGGTTACTAATGATAAATGTGTGGCCCCATTCAAAATTTGTAAATCTCATATATATGTTTCCAACGGGCTATAGAGCACCCTGAACGAAGATTGTATGAAAAAGTTATGACCCCGAGAAGTTGATTGTTCAACTAACCACCTTGGGGCCACAAACTTTATGAAAATTCTTCTCCTAGGGTTAGATTTAGGGTTCTCTGCCCCTCCAAGGATTTATGATAAAAGGACCTTCATCCTCCTCTTTTAATCAACTTGTCATGAGTGAGGGTAGCTACCACATTTGTTCTCAGAGATACAACTACGACTTGTTGCAGCTGCAACTGTTTTTCCCCAAATTTCTTAAATTTTGGGCCCCTCCTCATGATTTTGCATTGTTTTAATCGTTGGGTCTTTTGAATTTTTGGTCGTGATGATTACAAAAGCTTAACTCTCACCCAAGGCTCGATTTTTTATTGCGTTTGGAATTTATGGTGAGTCACAGATTCTAAGTTTGTTTTCGCATGTTGATCGAACCAATTGTTCTTTGCTGTGGGTCGCCGTTGCAGAGGTATGACATGTTTCTGTCCGTTGTTGAGTTTGAGAAGCTGTCTGAAACACTTAATTCATTTTATTGATCAGGCGTCTTACTATGTTAAATCGGCGGCTGATAGCCTTTTCCCGTCCGTCGTTACGGCTCCCAAACCAATTTGCCATCCGAAGTGTGAAAAGCTCCGACTGTCGATGCGTGTTGACCTTTTTCGTCGTAGACCCGTGGTTTTTTCTCTTCCGTCGTTGTGGCTGGGAAAGTAATTTATCTTTCGATTTAAAAGTCTTCCGACTTCCGATTAAAGACTTTCTTCTGCCTGCTTCTCGGATGTCTCTAGCTCTTGTCCCTTCCGTTGTTGCGGCTCTCAAAGTCCTTTAGCTTCCAAAGTGTAAAGCTGTCTGACTTCCGACTAAAGCCTTTTCTCGCCCGCGTTTCGCTTATCTGCATCTTAGGTCTCTTCCGCCGTTGCAGCTAGGAAAGCCGTTTATCCTCCGATGTTAATATTCCCCCGATTGCCGATTTTTCCCGCCTGCGGAGTGGTCTACCCCTCTGATGTTGGTATTTGAGCCGCCGATGAGTTTCCCATTTGCCGTCGATGGTAATGTTGTCAAGCCTAGAGGTGGTCAAAGTAGTGGCGTCAGCGTTTGATAAAATTCTAATGATGGGAGATGCACCTGGCCGTTTTCTTGTGGGTTAGTTGTTCAGGTGGTTAATTTTAATGTTTGAAACGCAAATCCAATGAATGATGCATTTTGGTTTATTTGCAGGTGGACTCAAGCAATTGGTCGGACTACTAAGGCGTGAAGGTGTTGCTGGACATTGTAGCTCAGGTCGAACCGTGGTCAGAAGGACAGACAAAGGAAAAGAAAACATGAATGGCGACAAAGGCAACGACCCAAAATAGCTATCAGTTACTAAATAGTTCGTGAATGTGCAATAGACAACATAGAAGAATATGAGGCATTGAGGAACTGAAAGGTCAGACATTTGGGGGGCAGCCCAAGCGGTCTGCAGTTGTAGTTTAAATACTTGAAAGTGGAACTTAGACAGGGACTTTTTCCCTGGAAGAATTTGTAAACCGTTTGCTTGTAAGAGGAACTATTTCGTTTTACAATCAGAAACTGCAACTTTTGCCTACTGGAGAAAGCGAAATGTGGAATGTATCAATATGATTTAATGAACAATGTTGAAGGGGAACTATTTTGTTTTCAGTTGTGTTTCATAAACTGTGAGAGTGTTTAACTTCCTGAACCTATGTTCTTGTTGAATGCTTTTCAGTATATTTTGTGGTGTTTTCCACTGTGAGTAATAAATGTTGTTCATAAAACAATTGGCTATCTAGTTGTTTAAATATCTGCAATTGTTTGTGTGTCTTGAAAGAAGTGTCAGCTAACTGTAACTCTTCATTATGCATGTACAAAATGTACTACTCACCAATGAATGATAATCCTGCTCCCTAGGGATAGTTTAGGTAGTTAGTTTATCTTCTTATTGTATGCGATTGGGATGCTTGTGAGCCTTAAGACGAGAGGTAAGAACCTACGCATCACATTGTGACTGCTCCTTGCATCTTATCGCCCTGCATGGTTAATTAGGCACTTGCATATCATACATTAAGTCAAAAATACAAAATATACGGTGGACCGGGCCGCAACCGGTAAAACCCTTTGTTTTGTTATTTGACCTACGGCAGCCGGACCGCAAACCGGACAGATTCCCCATACCAAACAGTCACGGGCTAGTTGGGAACATTGACTGGGGAGAATCCCTTACTGTTGTTGCCTACGAATTTCCGGGCCTCAACACCACCATTCTGGATGCTTTTGTTTTAGAGTTTGTCCTATTTCATTCAGTTAATAGAATCTGAGTTTACTGTATCACTGTGTTTATTGCCATATATATGTGCATGTGAATATATATATTCTCTTTCATTTCGTTCTCACATAAATCCAGAACAGTCGTATCAGATCTTTTTGCTCTTGTTGTTTCTCAGTGCATGTCCCCGACAAGATTTGAATATCGAGAGTTGGGTCTCGAACTAGTTGAGCTTGGGGAAAATACCTCTCGCCGTCCCAAGCAACCTCAGATGGTGGGAGAAGAAAAGAGAGATGACAAAGTAGGAGATCCTATTAAAATGTTGCTTAAGGAAGCCCTCGCGCGACAAACAAACAAGATGATGGATAACTTCACCCAGTTCCTTCAAAGAATGTTGACAACGGAAGATGCACCTTCAACGAGCAACCGTTTCGGGGTACAACTCCCTTCAAGGTACAAGTTAACTTTGACATCCCCTTATTTGAAGGAAAGATAGATGCAAATTCTTTGGAAAAATTGTTGAGTCTATCATAGGGTTACTTCTCTGTTCAAAATTTTCATAACAGTGAAAAGATAACCTTCGTGCTCCTTAAGTCCACCCCCCATATCAAAGACTAGTGGGATGGGTACTGCAAGAGGCATGTGAGGGACAAATCTAAAATATTCAATACAGATCCCACTTGGGCATCTTTTGTCAATGTCGTCAAAGAGGAATTATACCCTGTTTGAAAACTATGATGACCAATACACTCGGTGGATGACATTGTGCCAGGAAAAAGACCAAACTATGTAGGAGTATACCAATATATTCCATACCCTGCACTCAAATTTGGGTATTAGAGACTTTGAACAACACTTGGTTCTAAAGTACCGCAATGGCCTACACAGGTACATTCAGTCAGAGATGTATTCCCTGGACATATCCTCAGTAGGATCATCTTACAGATATGCCTTCAAGATCAAGCAAAATTTTAAGAAGATGAATAAGAGGGATTTTGGGTATGCCAATCAACAACAAAAGTTGGGAAAAAGTGGCCCTAATTCACAACCCAAAGGATAGAGCAAGGATGGCCAAAGTCCCGAAAACTAGTCCAAGTCTTAGGCAAATAAGGGTAATGGGAAATCAAAGAAGGACACCAGCAAGTGGTGCGAGTTCCACAAAATCCCCTAACACAACACTGATGAATGCAGCTCAAAACAATCATTGTTGGCCGAGAAAAATCCATGAATCCAGACTCTGACTCTAAGAGTGATGCAAAGAAAGAAAGGGGTAAGCAGATCATTGACACCGAACCTAGTGCCAGCATTGCAACTGCAAAGATCCAACCAGAAGAGTCAGAGGATCCAGAGGAAGGGGAGTGCCTCCTCTATTCACAATTATGGGTTAAGGGTACTTAACTAAATTTCATTATTGACAATGGTAGTCAAAAGAACCTCATATTGGTCGAGGTCGTAAAAATATTGAAGCTTCTAATGGTTCCACATCCCCAACCCTACAACATTTGTTGGTTGAGCCATGGACGAGACATATGCGTCAGTCAACATTGTCATCTCTGCTACGTCATCAAGCCCTTCAAAGACGAGGTAATGTGTGATGTTTTCTTGAAGTTTGTGATGTTCTTTTAGGACAACCATACATGTGGAAACATTATGTTGTGTATAAGTCTAGACCTCGTAGTGTCATTATTACTTTGGGAAAGAAACTCTATAGGATACTAGAGACGCTTTCTACTACTGTAGTGTCTCTCATCACAATGAAGAAATTTTGGGAAGGTAATCTCCTAGATAGGTAAACTCATACTTTTCATGGTTTATTCTGAGGGTGAATTAAATATCACAGTAACATCCAACATCTCCACACAGAACCCCTCTACGCAACAAAAATAGGTGGGAAAGATCGTGGAAGCATACAAAGACATCTTCACCACACCTGTCGAGGTTCTAGTACATTGTCAGGTCAAGCATTCCATTGATTTGATCCTTGGTGTGCCTTTACCTAATGGGAAAATATATAGGCGTTCCCTCATGGAGAATGAAGAAATCAAAAGTTAGATTCAAGATTTAATCAAAAAGGGGCACATTCGCCCCAACCCCTCACCTTGTGGAAGCCCAATTGTGTTGGTACAGAAGAAAGACTAGACATCACAAATCTGTATTGATTACCGAGCTCTAAAAAATATCACAGTCCAAAATCGGTATCCCATTCCCCATATCAACGACCTCCTCGACTAGCTCAAGGGGGTCAAGTATTTTAGTAATATTGACCTGAAGTCCGACTATTATCAAGTGCCAATTGAGCAGATTGGCGTCTGGAAGACTGCCTTAAAATATTGGGAAGGCCTTTTGAGTGGTTGGTCATGCCTTTCGGCTTGACTAATGCTCTAGAAAACTTCATGAGGATGATGGATGACATTCTACGACCATTCACCAATTCCTTTATGGTCATATATCTAGATGATATCCTCATCTCCAATAGAACATAGGCATAACATTTGTAGCATATCCACCAGGTCCTCAGCACCCTGTGACAACACAAGTTATATGCCAAACTAGAGAAGTGCTCATTTGACATTTTAAGGGTTTAGTGTGGGTTTAGTATCTGGGATACATTATGGACGAACATAGTGTTCATGTAGAGCTGGCCAAGATCCAAGCCATCAATGATTGGCAAACCCCGACGACTCTCAAAGAGCTTCGTAGCTTCCTAGGCCTTGCAAACCTGTTGCAGATTTGTGTTGGGATTCTCTAATATTGCTTGGTCCATTATCTAGGTGAGCAAAAGTGGATCTAAGGCCAAGTTCATCTGGTCCAAGCTACAACAACACACATTTGAGGAGATGAAGCAACACTTATGTTCAAATCCCATCCTTATCTTACTAGATCAGCAACAACACTTTGAGATCGAGACAGATGCTTTGTACTAAACCGTTGGTGCAGTCCTCACTCAACATGGCCATCCAATAGCATATCACAATGAGATACTTTCAAATAAATTCCTCAAGTACCAAACCTATGACAAGGAAATGTACTACATTGTCCAAGCTTGTCACCAATGGAAGCATTACATCCTTGAAAAAGAAACAACCATCCACACTGATCTCAAGCCCTTGTAGTTCATGCAAACCCATGGAAAGTTATAGATTGAACGCCACCAAAAGTGGTCCACTTACTTGTAGCAATTCCACTTGAACATTAAATATAAGAAGGGAAACACCAATTGAGTCATTGATTGCCTCAATCAACCTCCAATAGCAGTATTAACCACGGTGCTCAAATCGTGTGCCCACGCGACCTCTTGGTGGCCTCAACTATATGAAAATGATCTTGAGTTCAATCCCATCTATCAATCCTTGTGTGTAGGTACACCAGTGGCAAAGTTTCATATTCAGGAAGGATTGCAATGCCACTTGGGCCATATTTGTGTTCCTTTAAGAGAGGGTGCGAAGATGATTTAGAAAGCACATTACAACCAGGTGGCATGGTGCTTTGGCATTGAGAAGGCAGTGGTGGTCTTCTAGAAGTATTTTTATTGGCCTGAACTCTAACAAGACGTTGGACGATATGTTAGATCCTACACTACTTGCGCCATCGCGAAATGAGTAATAAAAAAGAAAGGGTTGTACAACTCCCTCCCCACTCTGAATAGTCCATGGGAATCCATCTCCATGGATTACATGTCATGACTACATTCAAATAAGCATGGTAATGACCGTGTGTTTGTGGTCATGGATCGCTTCTCTAAGATGGCCATTCTGATGGATTTCAAGAAGAGCATCTTTTCCAAATCCACTGTTAAGCTATTCTTCGAGCAAGTTTGGGTTCATTTTTTGGATTCCACAGTCTATCACTTCAGATCAGGACAACAGGTTTCTGAGCACTTTCTGGTCTAGTCTATGGTCATTGATGGATACTAAGCTCACCAAATCGACTGCCTTCCACCCCCAAACTGATGGAAAAACAAAGGTACCCAACTGGATGGTTGTACATATTCTGAGAATGTACAATTCTAAACATCCTCGCACATGTGATGAGAGCCTTCCTTATCTTCAACATAGCTATAACAGAGCTCTTCATAGCTCTACCGGTCACATCCCTTTTCAGGTCTGCCTGGGTTTCCAACCACTGGCAACAATTGATGTAGCTTTGTCCCTTGCATACATAGAGGATGAATCTTCCATGCTTAGGTTGAGGCTGATAAGGCCACTAGATTTGTTGAATGAATCTAGGACATCCACCAACAAGTCCATGACATTTTAGAAAATGACAATACTAAATACAAGCAACGACATGATCAACATTGGGTTCCACACAAGTTCTAGGTCAGGGATAAGGTTTGGTTGCATTTGTTAGAAAACATGACCGTGGAGCAATAATAGATATACAGTTAAATCATTAAACAAGATGCAAAACACATTAAACACGTTATAGAGAGACACATATATAACGTGGTTCACCCAAACGATGGGCTACTTCCACACAGAAATTGCTAGTCCTTTTATTACCGTCCAGAAAGATGAAGGGATACAACCTGTAGCAATATCGCTGCACTTCCTCTTCATGCTCTCACAGTCTCTCTCACACAATCATAGAGATTGTTTACAATGCTACAATATAATACAATACCCTACCCAATCGTTTTACAATGATTTTCTTTTATAGGGGAAATACCATGGGAAAATACTACGGTTAACCCAATACCATGGGTCCGCAAAACTATACACTCGTTCCACCCCGAACCCCAAAGTGGGGGAACGAGTGTACAGTAAAGCTGGGGTACAAACACAGCTGAATAATTTCTCTGGATCTGGAAGATTAGGCTCCATAACCAACAATCTCCCACTTGGAGACTGATCATAACAACTCCACCGTTGTTGCACTTGCTGGACTATGCTCTCGACCTTGGACTTGGAAAATTTCTTATTTCCACCTTCATGCTTGAAGGACAACCGAAACTGAGCAGGAACTCAGTTTCTCTCTAGTTACTCCCTTTGTCAACATGTCTACAAGATTCTGGTTAGTATGTATCTTTTCCAGTTTTATCAGTTCTTCATCTAGAACAGATCTTATGAAGTGGTACTTGAGATGTATAGGTTTAGTCTTCGAATGAAAGGTTGAGTTCTTTGCAAGATGAATGGCACTTTGGCTGTCACTATACAACCTGCTATTCTCCTGCTTCTTACCCAATTCCTCCATGAACCTCTGCAACCAAATCATCTCCTTACTAGAATCTGTAGCAGCAACATACTCTGCTTCCATTGTTGAAAGTACAACAACCTATTGCAGTTTTGAAATCCAACTTACTATTGTTCCACCCAGAGTAAACACATACCCTGTGGTGCTCCTCCTGCTATCTTTAACACCAGCCATATCTACATTAACATATCCCTATAGAACAATGTCTGAACCTCCAAAACATAATGCATGAGAAGTGGTACCTCTTAAATACCTGAGAATCCACTGTATTGCTTTCCAATGCTATTTACCTGGATTATTCATATACCTGCTCACAACTCCCACTGCATGTGCAATATCTGGTCTTGTGCACACCATGGCATACATCAAGCTTCCACCATTAATGAATAGGGAATCCTGGACATGTAATCTATCTCTTCCTATGTCTCTGGACACATCTCCTTACTTAGTTTGAAATGGTTGGCTAAAGGTGTATTGAGTGGTTTTGCATTCTGCATTCTAAACCTCTACAACACCTTTTCTATGTACTCACCTTGAGACAACGTCAATTTGCAATTTTTCCTGTCTCTTGTTATTCTCATACCAAGGATTTGCTTTGCAGCACCCAAATCCTTCATCGCAAATGATTTAGCTAGTTTTCTTTTGAGCACATTTATATCCTGCATGTTATACCTTGCAACACGCATGTCATCCACATACAACAACAAGATAATATATCTTCCGTTATCTGGCCTCTTGAAATAAACACATTGGTCAGAATGACATCTATAATAACCTTATTCTGTCATAAACTTATCAAATTTTAAATACCACTGCATTGGAGCTTGCTTCAGGCCATACAAGCTCTTCTTCAACCTGCAAACCAAATTCTCCTTCCCTCTGACCTCATACCCCTGTGGTTGCTGCATATAAATATCTTCCTCCAAATCCCCATGGAGAAAGGTTGTTTTTACGTCTAATTGTTCAAGATACAAATCTTCTATCGCCACTAGACTTAAAATAGTTCTAATTGAATTCATTTTAACAACAAGAGAAAATATTTCATCGAAGTTTATACCTTTCTTTTGTGCAAACCCCTTTACAACAAGTCTAGCCTTGTAGCCCCCATCTTCTTCCTTTAACTTGTAAACCCATTTATTATGTAATGCCCTTTTTTCTGCAGGCAACTTAACTAGATCCCAAGTATGGTTTCTTACCAATGAGTTCATCTCCTCATCCATGCCTTGCTCCCACTTCTTTCTAATTCCTACCTGCATTGCTTCTTCAAAACATTATGGTTCACCAGAACCAGTCATCAATAAATAATGCAGTGAAGGAGATAATCGTTCAGGGGGTCTACTTAACCTGGTAGATTTTCTTAGATTTGCAAGAGTTTCAGGTACCTGATGTTGCTCTTGATTTTGTGGTGCCTTTGGAACTTCATTTTCTTTGATTTCATCAAGCACTGTGTACTCTGTGTTTTGATTTTCCACTTTCTTTCCCTGCAATTGATCTTTGTACATAACCTTTTCATTGAATACTACATCTCTACTCCTAATGATTTTGCGATTTTCAAAATCCCATAAGCGATAACCAAAATCATCAACCTCGTATCCAATAAAGGTACATTTCTTGGATTTAGCTTCAAGCTTTGTTCTATCATCTTTATCAATATGGACAAATGCTTCATAACCAAAAGTTCTTAGAAATGAGTACTTTACTTTTTTACTTGTCCATGCCTCATCTAGAATCCCACCATCCAAAGCGCTTGAAGTCCCTTTGTTTATTAAATAAACAACAATGTTTACAACATCAGTCCAAAACTGTAAGGGCAACCCTGCATGCAATCACATACGCCTTGCATGCTCCATGATCATTCTGTTCATTCTTTCTGACACAACATTTTATTGTGGTGTTCCAGGGACTGTCTTCTCTCTGTAAATCCCATTGTGTGAACAATAACTGTCAAACTCCTTGCTGCAGTATTCACCTCCATTATCAGATTTGAGACATTTCAACCTTTTCCTGTCTCATTCTCAGCCAAAGCTTTCCACTTTTTAAAAGTATCAAACACATCATATTTTGTCTAATGCAATAAACCCAAGTTTTTCTAGTTGCATCATCAATAAAAGTAACATAATAACGAGAGCCACCAAGAGATTGTAACTGAGCTGGTCCTCATACATCTGTATGGACAAGCTCTAACTTTTCACTCTTCTTTTGTTTCCCAACCCTGAGAAATCTAACTCTCTTATGTTTTCCATAAACATAGTTCTCACAGAATTCCAAACTTACCTGCTTCATATCTGGAAGCAGTTTCCTTGAGTGGAGAATCTGCATCCCCTTCTCACTCATGTGTCCAAGCCTATGATGCCACAATGCCGCACCTGTTTCTGTGGAAGCTACAGAGATAGATAATCAGTATTATTAGGACATAAATATAGAGTATCTACCCTATCTCCTTTTGATATTACTAGTGATCCTTTAGTGATCTTCCACCACATTTCTCCAAACATAGACAAACAACCGCTATCTCCCAACTGCCCTGTTGAGATCATATTTCTTTTCATAACAGGAATGTGCCTTATATCTTTTAGTAGCCATTCACTTCCATTATTTAACTTAATTCGTACCTTACCCTTTCCAACAATTTTACATGGTTCATCATCCTCCAATAAAACATGTCCAAAATCACCTTGAACATAATCATGAAAGAATTTCCTATGGGCTGTAGCATGACATGAAGCCCCTGAATCTACTACCCAGTAATTGCTAGTATTATGTAATACAAGAATCAAATAAACTTGTAACGCATTACCTACTACATTCATTCCTGGGTAGTCTCTTACTGCCTCTCGCCTTTCTTATTTGGTGCTTTGCAGTCTTTCTTCAGATGTCCTTTCTTAACATAGTTCCAACACTCTATTTTTCCGAATTTGGACTTGGATCTGCCCCTTTTAAACTTGCTGCAATTTTCTGGGCTCCTTCCTCTCTCATTTTGTCTCCCTCAACTCTCCATGGTCAATGCATTACCTGATGTCTCACGTGATTTTTCTTCGCATTTCCTCGCTAAGAATAACACCAACAACATCATCAAACTTAAGAGTGTTTGAACTAGGGACATAGTTACTTACAGCCATGACCAAGCTATTCCAGCTTTCTGGCAATGAGCACAATATTAGAAGAGCCCTAACCTCATCATCAAAGTTCACTTTTACAGAACTTAACTGACTGGTAAGTGTATTAAACTCATTTAAATGGTCAGCAACAGATCCACCTTCTGACATCTTCATATTAAATAAACGCTTCATTAAAAATACCTTGTTGGAAGCCGAGGGTTTTTCGTAGAGCTTACCCAATGCGCTCATCACACCCTCTATTGTTTTTTCTTTCGAAATATTGAAATCCACCGAGGAATCCAAGCACAACCATATTGTTCCTAGTGCCTTTCTGTCAAGAATCTCCCATTCTTTATCCTTCATAATTGCCGACTGTTTTGATTTTTCGCCCAACAACAGGTATAGATCCTTCTGGTACAAATAGTCCTCCATTTGCATCTTCCATAACTGATAGTTTTGACTGTTAAATTTCTTGACCCTAAACTTTCTCTCTTCCTCCATTGCTCCCACTCAAACTAGGAACCCTTCTTTCCTGCGAGTTACCAGCCAAATAGACCTTTTGGCTCTGATACCAATTGTTAGAAAAAATGACCGCAGAGTAATAACAAATATAGAGTTAAATCATTAAACACGATGCAAAACACATTAAACACATTACAGAGAGACATGAATATAACGTGGTTCACCCAAACGATGGGCTATGTCCACACAGAAATTGCCAGTCCTTTTATTACCATCCAGAAAGATGAAGGGATACAACCTGCAGCAATATCGCTGCACTTCTTCTTCACGCTCTCACAGTTTCTCTCACACAATCACAGAGATTGTTTACAATGCTACAATACAATACAATACCCTACCCAACCGTATTACAATGATTTTCTTGAATAGGGGAAATACCATGGGAAAATACTACGGTTAACCCAATACCATGGGTCCAAAACTGTTGGCCAATAAACATCCCAAAAGTGGGGGAACGAGTGTACAGTAAACCTGGGGTACAATCACAGCTAAATAATATCTCTGTATCTGAAAGATCAGGCTCCACAACCAACAACATTTACAGAAAGAGAGGCTCACATGACCCCATCGTAAGCTTTGTCCACTTCAATATGGGCCATACACCGTCACCAAGGCAATTGGTTACAATTCCTTCAAATTAAGCATTCCTCCATTCTTTGGTAAGCACCCAATATTCAATGTGGAGCTACTTCAACCATATTTTGCACCACTGTTGGACACCTTGGAGGTGGAAGAACAATTGATACTTACAGATATCAATCTCGACTACATGGAACAAGCAACCATTGATCAGATCATGGACATACAGGTTAAGGGCACCCACCAGCAGAAGATCCAACTATATCGAGTTGCCAAAGTAGGGCAGCTCCTCCACCAAGGTAAGTGGCTTGCTAGGATTCAAGTTCAACATAAGTTTCACCATTTGATGGGGGCACTCAATGTAATGGAGACCATTAATTCCTAAGGGGGGAGGACTGATCCATATGGATATAGGTGGCCACCCATGTGTTCCACTAGCTCAAAATGGTTTTTCATTTTGGCAATTTTCTTTGTAATTTTCTATGTTTTTTTGGGTCCCAAACTTCTTGGTCCATTTTGAGTCCCTAAACGACTTACCCCCCCCCTAGTCGAAAGTTGTAAATATCAGATAGCCCTTTCCAATGGGTTATCAAGCGCCCTAAGCGAAGATCATATGCAAAAGTTATGACCCCGAGAAGTTGATTGTTCAACTAACCACCTTGGGGCCGCAAACTTTATGATGATTCATCTCCTAGGGTTAGGTTTAGGGTTCTCTGCCTCTCCAAGCCTTTATGATAAAAGGGCCTTCGACCTCCTTTTGTATTCAACTTGTCATGAGTGAGAATAACCACCACATCTCTTCTAAGATATACAACTACCACCATTCTAGATTTTTTTGTTTTACAATTTGTTCTATTTCATTCATTTAATAGAATTTGATTTTACTGTATCACCGTGTTTATTTCCATATATCTATGTATGTGAATATATATATATATGCTCTTTTATTTTGTTCTCACATAAATCCGGATCACCCTCTCTTGAAAGACAAGTTATGGACAATGTGGTCTCCTTCACAGATTATACCCCCTCTCCCAAAGAACCACTTACCATAATTAACTCTCTTGTACATGATTATACCCCCTCTCCTGCAAGACGAGCTCAATAACTAGGTCTCTAGGTCAGGATTACCCCCCTCTCCTTCCAGGGGGATATATCAATCTAAAACTTATTACAATCTACAAGTAAAAACCCAAAGTTAATCACAAATAGATCTAACTCAATAGAGTGTCTCTAAGTAACACCTCAAAAGACTTGTAGACAATAGGTTGTGATTCAAACAAACATCTTTGATGCCATATAGTTTATTATAAATATTGGGGAGCTAATTATTCCAAGAAGTGATGTTTATAAACATTAGTTCAACACTTAAGCATGGAATTCCACAATCAACAATGCATTGAACACATTGTTCGTTAGCCACAATATGCCATATCATTTGACCCATAGTGTTATATTTTTGTAGATCTAAGTTGTAACCAACTCCCTTGAATTGATGAACATTGGGTCCACATAATTAGGACTTAACACATAACAAACTCCTTGAATTCTACCATGTTTGTGCCATAGTTGATGGTTTTGTTCCAATTGTCAAACTACCCAGTCGACTTGTTGACTCCACCATCAATCAGTTTAATGTTATGAACACGAATAACATTAATATTAAGAATAATAATTAAATATAAAGATGTGACCTTTATGTTGAAAAGACACGATGGGATATATATAAGACCCACATATTGTAATCTATCATCATCATCTTCTTCATTATTACTCATTATTTATTTTTATCTAGTCATGGATTACTTTTATTATTCTTATGGATAGTTGTTTATAGCCCATTTTTTGGCATATGACCAATTCCAGTTGCTAGCCATACATTCATTAGAGTTTCTCTAGATCTTGGCCTTTGACCAAAACATTGGCCTTTGGCCATTACCTAAGCTGCAAAGAAAGATAAGACAAAAAAAAAGAACTCTAACTCCACGCACATGAACCAAAGGGGAGAAATTAAAAAAAAAACAATAAAAATATAAATAGATAAAGATATTTACAAAAAGAAAGAAGGATATTTACCACCAAGAAAGTTAAAAAGAAAATAAAGAAAAATAAAGTAAGATATTTACAAAAAAAAAGGAAGTATATTTACCACCCAAGAAATTGAAAAGCAAGTAAAGATATTTACAAAAGAAAGAATGATTTTTACCACCAATAAAAGTAGAAAGGAAAGGTATTTACCAAAAAAAAGTGTTAGAAAAGTATTATAATAATAACATTATTGTTTTACTTATATTGTTATAATATTTTGAGTTTTCTTAAAAAACCTATTTTATATATATGTGTTATTTTTGTAATAATAATTATCATGTTAATTATTATTTTTTGAATTAATAATTGTTTTGGGAAAAAATCAAAAGGAATATTTAAGTTTTTTACATAAGGACCACATTGGGCTCTTTGCATTTTTTGTATCTATTTATTGTCAAAGAAGCAAATTAAAGAATAGGAATTGAAGTCGTGAAGCATGGAATCTAGATTACAAATAAAAAATTTCGAAGATGAATTAGTTTGTTATTGAAAGGAAAATAGATTATTACACACGACAATTAAATTATAGAAACTTCAAATGGAATTCAAAGAAAAACATAATTCTGACCCAAAAATGTTATGAAAGAGTTGTTCACACAAATTGATGAATTGAGGGATGCAAAGCAACTCAATAAAAAAATTACAAAATCAAGAAATCAAGAAGAATTTTCACGAGAGTAAAGTAGAAGGAGAAATAGCGCAATTGAACAAACTCCTTGTTGACAATGATAAAGTAAGTATGCAATCTCAAAAGAAATTAGAGTGCCAATATTCAGAGATGTACCAACTTGAACAACACATTAAAGATCTATAACAACAAAACAACATCCTTACAAATTCTCACAAATTAGAGACCGCAAAGACCAATAAAACAATATCGAACAATAATGATGAGATCTTCAGGTTGAGAAAATAAAATTCTAGCCACACAAATCAAGAAGTTAAAGAATAGTAAGAAGACAGAACAAGTTAACGAATATATCGAAGGAAAATTATTAAAAATGGAAGAAGAGAATTGTCAGCTTAGAAATCATAATCAAGATATGATGGAACATATTAAGAAGTTAAATGACGGTGAGAAGTCGCAAGAAGAAACATTCAAGAAGCTTAAAAATGATAACAAGTTGTTGGAAAACAAGTTAGAGCAAATCCATAAAGAGACATCAAAATTGTTAGGAGTAAAGAATCCTTGTTGTCAAAAAATGAACAAACATAGATCCAATCCACATCACAGCTCAAGAAGATGCCAATCCAATTGAAGAACAAACATATAAGGATGTTGGAGTATAAACAATAAGAACTCCTCAACATCCAAATCATAAAAGCAAATATCTTAAATCAAAGTATCAATATTGAAAAATAATGAAAAATATTGCTACCAGCACAAATAAACCTCGTGATAACAATTCATCGTGGAAATGCAATGTTCTGCAAAGAATCGAATCAAGATGGACTGATCCTTTTATGTTTTGAAAATTTTGTTCAACACTCAAAGGTTCATATCGTCTTGTATCATCCATTATAACCGAACATGGAACGATGCTACGACATTCCAAGCACTTCTTCATCAATATGCATTGAGGACAAAACATTTATGAAGATGAAGGCAATGTTATGAATATGAATAAAATTAATATTAATAATAATAAATAAATATAATGTATAATTAATTAAATATAAAGATGTGTCATTTATGTTGAAAAGGCACGATGAGCTATATATAAGACCCACATATTGTAATCTATCATCATCATCTTCATTATTACTCATTACTTCTTTTTATCCAGTCATCAATTACTTTTACTATTCTTATAGATAGTTGTTCGTGTGTGTGTGAACCGAGTTGGTTCACTAAACAATCGATTTGACTAGTTGAGAGCCTAGTCTACCTGTTAGTGGACCAACTATTTGACCACTTAGTTGACTATCGACCGTCGATAGCTTGCCTCCAGAATATTCAAAAGTGTGATGAACTAGCATGGCATGTTGTTCCAACATTAGTTAAATTCTTATTAGTATGACTATTATAACATATTAAGAGTTAAAACCCATCATTCCTCTCAACCAATATAATAAGAATTTGACATTGTTGCATAACTAAAACATTATGGTATTATGTTAGGAAGCATTTATCAACTTTATTTTGATTCCATCCATGGAAATTACAGGTAATAAATTGGTGTTCATAGTTGTGGGGCATACAAAGATTTATAAAACATCTAAATTTCAACCATCCTCAAATTACAATTAAAAAATATGTTTGTTTTTACTAAAAAAAAAAAGAACAATAATAATTTAATTTTATCAAAATACAATGAATGCATAATGTGCCTATGAAATGGTTTTACAAAATTCAATGTTTGACACACCCTAGAGTGTAGGGAACACATGCTACTCCTTATCAAAACTGGTCTTTTTTTTTGTAAGTACCCATGGGGATGTAAACTCGTGATCTTCCATTTATAGCTTCTCATCTCAATTACTCATTACCAATTGCTCTATCTCCCATGGGATCTTATCAAAACTGTTGACTATATATAAACAAGTAAATTAAAAGTTATCACTTTAAATATGAAAAGCTTTAATAATTTTTATTATTATTCTAAAAATTGATATTTTGATTAAAAAATGTATCAAAGCTAAAAGATTCTTACAATTATTCTTCTTCCTAAAAGTGGAATTCTCATTATATACATGTTGTTCATAGTAATGCTACCCAATACATTCTGAAAGGAAGTTCATCGAATATTCACCATTATTGTAAAACTTAATTGTATATTATGATAAAATTCTATCATTAACGACCAATCCAATCCAACCATTACAATAAAATAATTTATCATATAATGCTATAATTATACATTCATAGACTAGGAGATGCATTTGAATTACAACGTAGATTCATAATAATAGTTCAACAAATTCATAATAATAATAACAACTTGAGTCAAAAGAAGTAGGAGTAAGGTCTTTGAGAATGTTAAAAATACTTTGACCTTTAATTTGCAAATGGCAATGGAAGTATGTGTAGTGTCCTTAACTCAACCACAAGCAATCTTGCAGGCAAGTCATAGATTTCGGTTACAACCATTATAGTGAAATGCATTTGAATTATAATGCATATTCATAACAAAACTCCAACAAATTCATACTAATTGCTTGACTCAAGAGAAGTAGGAGTGATGTATTTGAGAATAAAAATGCTTGGAACTTGATTAGGGCAATGAAGAATATGGCAAGATTGGTTTTACAAATCATAGCTTTTGGAACTAAAGAAAAAGTGCTACCAAAGTCTTGGCTCTACAAATCATATTTTTTCGAACTATTGAAAATGTTTGAGAGAATGAGATTATTGATATTGGCCATTGAAGCCAAAATCAACGAAAGCTCATGGTACTGGAGATTGTGAAAATGGGTGACATTGAGCATCCCATGGACTGTATTATGTTTACATGCTCTAAATTAAAGAATAACTAGTTGTAACTTATGGTGGATCCATTTGATGTCAGGAAACCTTGCAACATTTTAATTCATAGCATAGTAAAAGGGGACAAGTCACGACCCACATAAATAGGATCTTCTTACAAAACTAAACCTTTTATTTCACAATATGAATGAGTAAATGTAGCAATGTGAATAGATTTTACAAATAACTAATTAAACCCATGTTAGATTGTCAATCCATAATGTGATGTATGTCATAATGACATGTCTATGAGCTTGAATTTATCTATTATACATAATAATCTTTTTACAAGTAGGTAAAAAAGCCATTTTACAACTTTTAGAACACTTCTTAAATGGCTAGTAAATTAATTATTTTGACGTTTTTTAAAGGGTAATTTGTGATTAACACTCCTTGGATGGGTTTGGATCGTTTGGAAGGATTGTGAAGGGTCCAAATTTGATCATTGAATCCAACCCACTTCTAGGATCATTTATTACCTTGTGCACTAAATCTCTCATAGCCAAGCGAAAACCATACTTGATTCGATCTCATCCTTTGTTAGATTTAAGACAATTTTATGTTTTCTAGCATTCTCTAATAGTGATTGTCATAGTGTAGATTGTCATCTTTCCCTATCCCACAATCAAGAGCCCCTCTTTTTTCAAATTTGTGTCTTTTTACCTCCACATAAAATTGTGCACTCTTTAAATTTGTTTCGATGCAATTGCACACCATTGAATTTCAACAAGTGTGTAGTTCTAAACTTCATAATGTACAATTGTGCAAGTGCACCTCTATGTTCTCTATATCCTACATCATTGCTTCAAAATGATCATTTTTTGGCCCTTTTGCTTGCTTGAATGGTGTTTCATTACATGTTAATTTTTCCATGAATTATTGTCTACTTTTCATTGTTTACTTAATTAAATTGCACCAATTTTAAATGAATTGACACTGATAAAAGAAAAATCTATTCGTTTCTTTCAAATCACTTGTCATTTCCTTTATTTCCTTTACTAAAATATTTCAAAGTTCAACAAATTGACGCCTCATGCTTTCCACACAAACGATAGCACAATAAGTAAGAAAAAATTAAAATTAACTCTTTAATCCAATATATAATTGGCAAATAATGTTTCAAAGTTTCACTAGCTTGTAACCTCTACACCAACATAAATTTGCAAAAGGGTGTAGTGATACAAGGGTAGTATATTTCATCAAACAACACCCACATTTAGGTTAGACTAGGATCTTGGAGGTAGGTGGTCCAAAAATGCTCCAGGACCTTTGAAATTTGAAACTATAATTTTACTATATGAGGAGAGGATTCCTTGAGTAGTCGAAGTGTGGTTGACGGTGCAATTTGAAAAAAAAATCTCTTATTGTGAGGTTTCCCCTCACACTGATATGCACACCACTAGCCCTTGAGCTTAACCCCTTCTATTCATGATTAGTGAAGGGGTAGCTTAGTGCCCCATTTCTAGTATCCGTCCAGGTGACATGCTCAAGGATTACAATTGGTACTTGAGATGGATAATGTATCTTTCCCTTTGAATTTCATCCACTTTGGTGTCTGTTGCTACAAATCACCTATTTCACACCTTCAATTGGATTACACCATTGGCGAATTTCATCATGTTGAATGAAGGGTCATTAGAAGGCCCTATTTTACATTGTGGTTTGCTTAAGCCTTGTAAGGATGATTTTAAGGAACCGTACTTATTTAAAAGTGTATAAATGTTGGCGAATAATACCAATTCTTAAAACGCCAACTATAAAATGATTTGCGATATTTTTCAAAAAATAATTTAATTTCCAAGGATTTTATTTTGTTTATATAATAATTTGGCGATTTTTTGGGTGAAAATTTTTTACCCCATCAAAATTGGGCGAAACTGGGCTTCAAAAAATGCAAAATGGCGAATCTTTTTGGGGATAAAAACATGGAAAAATAGCCCACTGGGCTAAAATTCGCCCCTAAAATTGTCCCTGAAGCCTTGATTATGTTGTAGGGATGCGTTTTTTTATTTTTCCTTGCATCACTGAGAAACTTGTCACTCAAGCCATATTTATGAACACTGAAATTTGTTTGCAAACCTTATTATTTACAAAACCATATGACACCATTTGACACATAAGTCCAAGGACTTCATTGTTCACATTACAAACAAATACTCTAAAACCCTTGAAAACCGTTATAAATTCATACCTAATTTTAAAATCTTAATATTTAAACATTAATTGATACATTAGAATCAATAACCCTAATAACTAATACTCATTCAATTCATCATATGTAATATGTTTAGCAAGTTATTACTTACCACAAAGCCTTCCTAGTGTGAAGCACTTGGAGATGCGCATAGAATATGCCCCTCAACCATATCATGCTCCTTCTTAAATAAGAAAAAAGGGATGAAACATGCATTTGTTTTAATGCACTTTTGAAACAATAAAGGAGACGAAACACGCATGATGGAAAATTCGTGGAGAGGGAATTATTTATATGCATCTCTTTGTATGGACAAAATAACCCCACAAAGTGATACTGTAGTCCCTAGGGAAGGACCAATAAGTTAAAATTATAAAGGAATAATAACTTAATTGAAGTTTAGAATGTTATCACGATCTCAATGAAATTAAGGTAAATAGTATAATTCCTTAGGACAAGAACCAACATGCTAACATTTTAAAGGAAAGGACAAGGATCAACATGTTAACATTTTAAAGGAAAAATAACTTGTTATCATTATCTCAATAAGGTAAAGAGTATAATTAAAGTTTACACTGTTGTTATTACTTTAATTATGAATAAAATTAAGGTAAATAGTTAATAATTTATTTTTATGAAGAGGATATTAACCAAATATCTTGTATGATTTGCTATTATCAAGTAGATTTTTTTCCTCAATATTAATATTGAGTGATTTGATATATCAGCTGATTTGAGTGATTTGCTATTATCAAGTGATTTTTTTAAAGTAGAAGTGATTTGATTTTCTAATTATATTTATTTTCTCAATTGTGTTATTGGTTATTGTAATTCATTATATTTAACTAAGTGTTCATATGATATTAAGAAGAAAATAAAGTCCTGTGTAGTTGGGACATTGGTACAAAGACATGGTTGTTTGACATATATATAAATATATTATTGTTTTTATTTTCAATATTATAAGGATTTGACACATTAGATAATCTTATTTTTCAAGAGTTATTGATTATTGTAATACACTAGTTCAAACTAAGTGTTTATATGATAGTTCAAACTAAGTGTTTATATGATATTAAGGAGAGAATGAAATCCCATGGCATTGGAATATGGGTACACATAGACATGGTTATTCGACATAGATATATAGATTCTTCATGTGAACATAAAGATAAGAATATAAATTGTTAAAATCCAAAAAATTAGAAAACTTAGCACACACCTAAAGCTAGTAAGGGAATGTCAAATAGAAGATAAGGTGGATGTGTTACAAAAGGAAAGTAGATTACGTAACTATTTATATATACCAATGAACTTTGGAAAATGTGGTTGAAGTTATCATTGATGGATCTAGAATGGGACCCACATAGTTTTGGACACAACAGTTGTACTTGTAGACATACAACAAATCAAATAAATAGTTGCAATTAACAAATTAGTCCTAATGTGCGTTTGTTCGTTTCTTTTCATACAAAAATTATTAAAAATGCTCCAAATTTATTGTAATTGATTGACACACTCAAGTTGGGAAAATCACAGATTCTTGTTGTTTGAAATTCAATTGGGAAGAGCTTATATAGTAGATGTATTTTTGTTTAGTCTTGATAACCATGAATGTCCACCTCTCGACGTTGTGAAAGAACATCACCTCACAAGTTTTTGAAATTCTTTACAATTGAGCCCCTACATCACTAGTTACAATCACATTGATCCTAGTGAATTACATATAAAATTTAGATTCAACTAAAATGAGGAATACATATGATATTTGGATAGGCGTGTTTTTTTTGTAATTGTTAAGTCATGTGCCCTCAATGTGTTAGATATTGTAAATGTACTCTTCACAAGGGCATCACAATGGTTTAGGACTAGGATGATATTTGTTAAATATCACAAATATAATCTCTGCAAGGGCCTAAGTGTAACTAACTATTAGGAAAATATTTGGGTGCTTTGTATGGAAAAAAACTTTGGATCTTAATTGAGAAACTAATGGTGTAACATAGAACATGTGAGGGGTTGATTCTCCTAACTTCGTCAACTTAACTTCCTTGAATTACCTATTAGGAAATATGGTTTTATAGACACTATGATAACAACCTTTTCCCAAGAATCTCTTCTCAAATTTGAAACCAACATTTGTGTTTTTTACTTGTGCGTATATTTAGGGAGTTACACATTTGTGAAAAAATATTTCAATGGTGGTTGAGCTCTTGGGTGATCAAATTATTTTACAGATGTAGTCTCCAATTAAGAAATTGAACATGTATCACAACCCCAATTTCATAAAAAAATCTTGCTAAAATGGGCATTCAATTGGCTTATGAAACCATTGACGGTAATTGATGTCACCGTAAAAATGCATAACACAAAAATAAAATAGCAACATTGACTCAAAACCTTCTAAATATATGTGTAACCATGATTTCTTGATCCATTTTCTAGGGATGAGATCAAAGCATCACCTTCTCCATTCCACTATAATCTAACAATTTTTTTAAGCAATCTACTTTATTGTAATTTGTGTTAGACAATTTTATTCTATAATGTGTGAATAGTGCAATAATAATAATGGATAGATAGACTATAAATGGGTTTTTAACCATACTTAGTCCAAAATAATGTTTATTCTTTTCCAAATTATATTAATTTCTATTATATCAAATAAAATCACGTGTTTTTATGATAAAAAATATTTCTTTAAATCTTAGTCTATGAATTTAATGGCAAAATGGTGCCACTTTTTTCCCAAAGTAGGATAAAGTCTATGTCATTGAAGGTGACCGACCTAGTAGCATCCTCAAATCTACCCCAATGTGTGGTTGCATCTATTAGCACTCAGAATCGCACCCAAGGTTGTGGAAAGGCGGACCTCGAGGTAACAACATAACTACTTTAGGAAAGGGAGCTAGCTTCCCCGTTTCCAAAGAGGGATCTCTCACAAGATATTTATCAAGGCCAGATATATTGTCATGGATTGAAATTCAGATATTGGTGGTTGAAATAAGGTAAAGATGTATTGGGCTATGGAGTCACAAATACCAAGAAACACATAGCAGTTTGCGCAGGAAATGTTTGCAAGAGTAGGGTAGTACCTCGGTTACGGTCGATATAATTTTGGGTTTGGTGGAGAAGGAAGAACGATGATAGTCCATCAATGCAGATCACTGAAAAGATGAAATCTACATCAACTTTGGAAGAAATATTTGGTGAATGTCTAAAACAACGGCCAGAGCATAAGAATATGAATTTTGAACCATTATACACTAGTCAAAGACATGAAGAAAACATAACAGGAAGAATAATAGGAAATACATGCATGTAAAGAAATAAGATTACAGATTGTATCTAAGAAATACACAATAATTCTTGCATTCAAAGGTTGACACTTGGCTCTGTAACTTGAATTAAAGTGGATCAAAATTACATAAAACCCCACAATCTTACAGGTTCCAACCAACCAACCCCTTATCTCTCTGCAGAGAGTATTCTTATAGTGTTTCTGGCCCCCAAAACTAACTTCGAAACAGGGTTGGAAACTAGTTACAATCGTAATCAAAATCCTAACAAATTCAGACATGGCATATTCACCACGATTTACACAAAATAGAAAGATGCGCATGCTTCACTAAACGGTAATGCAACGTCTTTAGTCTGTAGGCTTGCTTGTCTTGAAAGTGATGGCTTAGGACACCTTTGTGTTCATTCTGTGTTCAATGACTTGTTTTGCCTGTGTTCACAGCTAGCATGAAGGTTTGTGTTCCTTCGGTGTTCGACTCTCTGCCTAGCCTCTTTGTCGCCTGGTAACACTATTATTCACGGGGGCTTGGGGAAATACCGCACTATTTTTTACAGTACCATGTCCTTGAGGTGGTTTGTCATTCTTGTGCTTCTCTTCTCCCTGGAGGAGGGTCCTCCTACAGGTTATACAGTGCGACACCTCCTCGGATCCGTCACCATCCTAGATAAAGTTGGCAAGTGGAGTCAGTGGTAATGATGATGAAAGGCTGTGACCTCCTCTCCTTCCTTCCGAGCATTCGCTCCAACTGGTCTCCTATAGCAATGGTCACCATGTGCTGAGATTATGGAGAGAATGACCATATCCATAGGTTTTGGTGGGATACCCATTGGAAAGGAAATTCCATGCATAGCTCCCATAGGGGTGTTACATTTTATTAGGACATCAATGCCCTCACCAACCTTAGGAGGTCTATATAATGTGATGAACATCCTTACCTCTACCTCACTGGTGCCAGAAAGCTTCTCTAATGTAATCAATGTCCTTACCCTGATGGTTGGAGATATCCTAACATGAAAACTTAGGAACAACGAAATTTCAGAGCGATGCTCACCAACTAATAAAAAACCTTGATAAACAAGACTCTCAAACAAGACAACCATTACAGACCTCCCCTAAGACTCTCAGGATTCTTAGCAGACTAACATTCAACCATCTTAACCTCTCTTCAACAGTCACCCAGTCTATATCTTCAAATGGCTTCAAATGTGGTGTTTATAAAGAGTTGGGTGGTCAGACTTGATGACAGCCTCGTCAACACCCTCACACATGCCATTATCAAGTAGCATGATGACGACATGCATGGTCACATGGGTTCGGGATCCGTTCCTTATGCCAAGATACCAGTCACGCCGCCCTTTCTGTTTGCGGTGCCATACCGACAACTACGGAAGTGACTTATGGTCTCAGTCCTCATCATCTCTCATTAATCCCATGGCACACAGACTAGACATCCCGCATCCAACTACCCCTCTTGACAACAGTATTCAAATGTCCTTGTTCTCTGCATCCTCTGTTTCTTCACCCTCCTTCGTGTGCGGGCCATACTTGTCTTCTATCATTCGATCATTAGGATGCCTCTATGATTATCATACGTTTGATGCAAAAAACTTTTTGGATTATGGGGAGTGATCTGCATCATGTAGCTGGTTTTTTCGATCATAGATCTGCTCCAATGGCGACTGGATCTTTAATTAGCTATCACCTCTACCCTTTTTGTACTTACCCCAAAACATCACATCTTTGCATCCAAGGTGAGCGAGACTGCGTTCAACGATGAATTTCCGTCTTGGTTATGACAGTGGCCTTTGGAATGAGCGGGTCATACACAAAACTGCATCCTTCATCTCTGATTCTCCCTTACACAACTTTCAACGAGCATAATCATTTTCAGCCTTTCGATCGGGAATGCTTCAATCTCCATCGTCCATGCGTAATAGGTGTGTCATATTTCACAAATCCTAAAGGCATTTTACTCTGTGCGTGTTCGATCAACTGAAACACTGCCAGCCGTGGATCTTCCCTCGACTCAATCTACGTCATCGAAACTTGCTTTTGTTTAACCCATTTCATGGACTTAGGGACTGGGATCTTTACACACACTCTAATTTAGAGGAATTAACCTCCTTTGTTGATCTAGCCCTTGGTCGATCTCGACCCTTGAAAACTGCAGGCATTTTAACCTATTCCGCAAAAATGCAAAAAGTGCCTTGTGCCGTGTATGTCATATTTGCGAAACCTATTATCTCCGTTGATCTGGCTTGCCCCTAGATCATCGTTGTTGAAATGCTATCTCCCCTCCCGTAGCTTTGGTTGATCTGTGTATACTCTTTCTCCCTTTACCTCAGAACGGTGAGAAGGCTTATGACCATAGATCTGATTTATTCTCTCCTCATCCGATGTGCCACTATGCTTGCAAGCTAACTTTCTCCTGCTGAAACTGAAATCCTTTAAACCCGTTTGTTTTCTCACACAATTTAGGACCTGATTTGCCAGTCTTCGTACATTTTCAAGGCTTAAAAGATCAAGTCTTTTCAATCATCGTTTAGCCTACGCTGAGAAGCGACCCAAGGAGAATTTTACAAAAATTCTCGATATTCTCTAAGGTTGATTGCTACAAAGTTTAGCATACCTTGTTTCTCCAATCATTCAGTGTGGAAGAAAAAATAGTGTTAACAACGTCATTGTGTAGAAACCAAACGTGGGCACATGTAATTGTTGGAAAACTAGGGTATTAGGTAGATCGGAGAGCTAGTTATTCTAGGAAGGAGTGGTGTCTAATGACACCGTTACAACACTTAAGCATGAATGAGCACAACTCAACATAAATAGAAGTGTAAGAAACCAAAAGTTTTCCATACACAACATAAATCACAAGTATATATTCATTCACTTGTTAAACTGACCCATTAGGCCATCTTATATAACACCAAGATGTAACCAACTCCCTTGAATTCATGTTTGTCCAAGAATTCAATGGGGAAAAGATCCTTTTTTTTACAAAGCAATACAAGATATCCATTGTTACCAACCTAGTAACATCCTCAAATCTACCTTGATGTAGTTGCATCATTATGTAGAAACAAAACCCAACCACTTGTAATAACTAATTGGTGCTCTGTAAGGGTGTAGAGTTCCACTCCTACCAAATTCCTTTGGGTCTTGGATCGTCTACTTGTTTCCTTACATCCAAGTAAGATGAACTCTTGGCCATGTCGAAGCCCTGTTAGTCACGCGACCACTAGGATTCTAATTTGTTTATATTTATATTTTTTTTTGGAAAAAATGGCATTTCGATGTGAACATGCAAACCTAATGTAGAAAAATAAATCCACTCTGTAAAATCTAAAGTTTTGGGGATTTTGAAAAATTATCACAACATGTTGTTACAAATTTGCTTGAAAGATTATAGAAGCATAATCGTTGATTTATACCCTAAAGCTAAGGAATTCAACATCCATGGAACCAATGAACAACACTGAAATTTAGAAAACTATCCCACACCCAACTTGCATAGTTCCTATCACACACAATGATAGTAAATAACTAATTGTTAGTGAGGGGATCATCATCCCATGAATATAGATAAATTCAAGGAGTGAATCATCGCTATTTCAATCTTATCTTAAGTTTTAGAGAGTGAATCATTATTTCAATTTTATCTCAAGTTTTCGAATAATATAGAGTCTTTAAAAAAAATATTTAATACAATACATATGATGTCAAAATAATAATTATAAATTAATTAAAAAAATTATTCATATTCAATAAATTGTAATTTTCATGGTTTGGAATTTACTTACACTACACTATGACGAGACTACTCATAGTAATCATAAATTATTACATGATGTCATGCACATATTCGAGGAGTGCAACCACATTGTTACTAAGTTAGCAAATTCTTCCTTCTACACCATTCCCCAACACCTTAATATATATATAGGCTGCAGTCTCCTAGTTTGCTAATTCTTATTATTCTCTTCCAAAATTTATTTTTGATTTATAGATCCAAGAATCCGTGTGTGAGGATGGGGCAGACTTTAACTTTTCGCATACATCCTTCACATCTAGGTAATGTTAAATCCTTACACATTGCAAAATATTTCATCTCAATGACCATTATCTATTTCCAAGCATGGAGGTTTTGACACTGGTTAATCATTATCTCAGTGTTTTTTGAACTTAATCATGTCAGAGTTTAGAAAAGACAAAGGTTTCGAGTGGACACTCCACCCATCATTAGGGTCAAAATAAAGTTATGGACCTTTTATTTTGATCGCGATGATGGATGGAGTGTCCATTTGAAAAGTTGGTGATTTCTAAACTTTAACACGGCGAAATTCCATAAACTCTTACATAATCCTTATCTACTTTTGAAAACTATCATTTTTTTAACTTCTTGGTCACGTATCTTTCCTAAATTGCTTCCACAACTCTTGGACTCAATAAGATGGTTAATGTAAGAACTGGCATGTTCATGATATCAACAAGAATGTTGTTGTAGCAAAGAATTTTTCATCAACATATCATAGCCTAAGATATTAAACCAAACTTTGAGGCCATTAGATGTTACAGTGTTATGAGTTATTAACAAGATGGTCAATGTAAGAACCAACATGTTCATGATATCAACAAGAATGTCGTTGTAGCAAAGCATTTTTCATCAGCATATCATACTCAAAAATATTAAACCAGACTTTGGGATCATTAATTATTATAGTGTTATGGGATATGGGCATCAAGAACTTGTCTTCACATGATAAAAAAATTTCATCATTGTTGTTCATTTGACTCAACCTGTTAGAGATGAAGGACTTATGATTGCATGTTTGTTGGGTCAAAGGTACAAAGGACTCTTGCTATATTTTTTTCTTCCAAGTGGTCTCGATACTCTATCAAAGAGGGTCACTCAACTACTTGAAGGTGCATAGAATTAGAATGGCCTCACTTTTTAAAGCTCACATCTCAGTTGAGTGGCATGTGATGAACATGCAAATCAGTTTAAAAGGTCCTACAAAACACTTGTATTTTTATTTTTTTGGGGAGGAGGAGAGAATAAATTGAGAAATGGGGGAGCTAATGATCCTTAGCTAGAAGGAGAGAAAGTTGTAATAGACATAGATATATCAAGTAGAAGATCCCCAAGCATTGACACAAAATGGAAAATTCAATTGAATGTGTGGAAAGGACAACGAGCAAAGAGCGACTAGGGAGATAACGAGTGAAGAACAATTGGCAAGATGGTTTTCCAATACCAATGGTATAGGATGACAAGTTTAGGCTATTAAAGACTTTGACATATCACTCAATTAATCAATATCGCCACCATTGTCATTCTCACCATATGTTTCCCTCTATGTTTCTCTAATGTATATAGTCTAAGCATCACATCTTTTTGTGTTTTAGATGACCTCTCAAGAGCATCACATCTTTCTACAGTGATTGATGCTAGGACCAATTGACCAATCGAAACGAACATGTAATTAACCATCAATACACATTGGGACATAAGTGATTTCAATGTTAGACATGCACAACAAACATTTGCCTTATTCTATGTACATGTCTTGTAATTGTCTAACACTTGGTCATGAATGTCAAGGTGTCTGAAACATGGACATGAGACATGTGATCTAAAATGAGAGTGTCTCATTTCGAGGAAGATAAACGAGAATACTTACATAACAACAACAACAACCTAATTTTAAGGTCACAACCAAGCCAAACACCAAATCAGTGTATGAGACCCCCTTGTTTGTGGGATAAGGGATCCCCTCCGCATAACAATTTGTCTCCTAAAGTCTATGGAGGTGTACATACTATAACACCCTTTGGATTTGAACTTGTGACCTCCAAGGAATAAACACATGTTCTTAACCATTAAGCTCACTCAAGCTATACATTAAAAAACTTTAACATTATATATATTTAAAAGTAATCAAGGGTGATTGCAAGATGTTATGGATAAATTTACATGGCTAAACTCAATAATGAATTAAAATGTCATTTTAGACATCTTTAGAAGCATTCGAGGGCGATTGCAAGATGTTACGGATAAATTTACATGGCTAAACTCAATGATGAATTAAAATTTCATTTTAGACATATTTAGAAGCATTCGAGGGCAATTGTAAGATGTTATGGATAAATTTACATGCTTAAATTCACATTGTGGAAAATGCATATTTAAGCTTTGTTACTATTTAAATATGAAGATTTACAAGCTAATTCACAAGGTGCTCTCCTTTCGGTTTAAGTATCTTGTGCCTTTCTGTTCTACTCTTGGACATTTGAGACTCGAATGTCAGATATTCGCAAACTAATTAAGACCTGCATCTTTAGTGCATTTGATACTCGGACCAGAGATGTCTCAATGTTGTCCTTTTTTTCTTTGATGAAATGCACATTACAGTAAACCCTCTATGTACTTCCCCTCATTTTGAGGATGATACATGTGGTGAATTGTTCGATTGAAGTTTTGACAACCTAATTTGGTGTGGACATCGAGTGAGACCCACAATATTTACAAAGGTAATTAGGCTGAAGACTTGAGTGTGTGACCTTCTACTTGCAATTCATAGCACTCAATCACTCAAACTAACATAATAAACTCATCTCAATAATGACCCTATAATAAATCAACATAAATCATAAAAATAGAAAGTATAAGTTATATTTTAAGTGTGATTTATACATACTGGTGTACGTTTGTTAACTTTTTCATAACCAATGTAGATCCAAATCCTAGGCTCTATCAAGCGCCGAGAGGGATCAAATCTCTCGAGGTGCAAACCTCTTCTTAGGTATTGTACAAAATGAGCTATCAACTTTGGTGTCTCCTATATATAGCCATTGATTTGATTCAAACCAAAAGACACATCTTTTTATTTAAGGTCCACATATAATATTTTTATCATTAATATTTAATATTATTTATGATACGCATATAATATTTATTATTATTTTTTATTTTGTTAGGAATGAACATTACAATATCTCCATACATGGTTTTAAAACCATATGCAAGGCCCTCCTAAAACCATGGGTTGTTTAGGAGGCCTTGCACATGGTTTTAAAACCATGTGCAAGGTCAACATTGTTTTGGGGATAGTTCAATTTTTTATTTTTTATTATTTTGTTAAGTAGGAGCATTACAACATCTTCCCCATATTGTGTTTTTTTTCTTTTTAACCCACATTTGTTTTTGGGAATAATTAAATTTTTACTTTTTTATTGTTTTGTTAGGTAGGAAGATTACAACATCTCTTCTAGGGACATATATTTTGGCATATAATTAAAATTTTATTTTTTATTAATAAAAATAACGTTACATAACCTTATGTAACTTTACAAGATCTCCCCCATACTAGACTGTAAAGCACCTCTCAGCGCAATGAATCACATTGGCTTATCATGTATTAAGAAAAAAAAAGAATATTTACACTTTTGAGGTACTTAAAAAAAGTGTGATTTGTTTGTCTAAAAGAATTACAAAACTATATTCCTCAAAGATTTTATGAAAGAGAAGAAAAAGTCAATAACTGAGATTGTTTTTTAGTTTAAGATTAATAAATAAAAATTTGTGAATCGTAGGATATTGAAGGTTAATTAAAAAGGGATACCAAAGCAAAAGTGTTTAGTGAAGGTATCCGTTGCATTTTTGAAGCCGGGAAAGATATTGTTGTGCTGCCATTCAAGCGTGGAGATCGTGGGAATCCCTGGTTTCACTGGGAAGAGGCGGGAGAAATCTGTACATTGCTCGTTTTTTCAGTGAAGGAAGGATCCTAACCCACACAGTCGGTGAGATAAGCATCCGAATTCGCCTTTGAGAGAGGTAATACTTTTGTTGGTTTTATATAATTTTGTAATGTTCCTGCTAGAACAGGCTGATTTTTCGTCAACTGTTAGACTTCCCTGATTTAGGATTTCCATCAAACAATTGATTGTGATTGAATTTTGTTTTGGATTTATAGTTGTATGAGTGAAGCCAATAACCCAAGTGAATCGAATCTAATTTTAGTTGTCTGTTTCTAACTTTGGTGGCTTGGACTTTTGACAAGCACTTGGCCAATACTGTCTAGACACCCCCTGTACTGTTTCCCAATAAAATCTAAACTGATATTTGTTAGCTGGTAGTGTTGTTTGGTCTATAACTTGCATCAAGCACAATTATGACACTGCTGCAATGTTCTTTTTCCAAGTAAGGTTTAGTTTGTAGGTTGCTTGCTGCTTGGGGTTTACAAATGCTATCTCCGATCACATTAATAACAGTGCTTAACACATTGAAACACATCACTTGGATATTTTCAAAATATGATGTCATTAAACAACTCAAAACACACTAGTATTTAACTGAGTCTATCTAACAGCTGCTACAGCAATTTCAAATTACTAAATAACTCAGACTTACAGGCATCTGTGTTATCCGAAATGGATCCGTACTCTTCAATGGTTGTAATGCTACTACTAGCAATGTAATCTTGTAATGATTAAAGGTGATACATTAAATAAAATAAAATACAAAGTACAAAGGCAAACAAAAATGTAAATAAGATTGATGAAAAAACTGATGAAAAAAACTGATGAAAAAAATGTGAATAAAAATGAAATAGGAGAAAAAGATGGGAAATGGGAAACGAAAGGTGAGGCGTTCCCACTACCCAAGCTCTCCTATTTGTTTATTCATTTTTACTCAGAAATGGCTTTTGGTGGGAAAGGGAAGACTATGCACAAGAGAGCCATAAGCATCCTTGTAACCAGAGATTGCCAAAATATAATAATCAACCGTTCAAAGCTGGTTTTTCCATTTGGGTTTCTAGGGTAATTTTATAGTGTCCATTATATGCTTATTAATTTATCTAGCTCATTTTATTAATTGCTGCTGTGAGAGTTTTAATGAGAGTTGGTTTATGTTTAATGCTTGTCTTGCACATCTGATGGTTTAACATTCATTCTCAGCTATCAAATGAGGTTGTTTTTAATGTTTTCAAAGTTGTCTTGCAAAATACAAATGCCAACAGCTATGAAACTACCACCGTCCATTCCATTATGAGTCATTGATCTCATTTAAGATCTGTTCGAATTATTTAAGTGGTTTCTAAATTGAAATTTTTAAACATATATGGCTGTTGGGTGCCTTTCTCGCTGGCTGGAAGAATTTAAATGTGCTTGGGGTGCTTTTGACCACAGTTCGATGAATTATGAAGTGCCTGGGCGTTTTTATAAATTGTTGGGCGAATTTTGAAGTACCAAACCGGTTTTTATAAATGCTGGGGCGTTTGTAGAGGTGCCTAGGCCTTTTTTTATCATTGCCTAGTGAATACACCAGTGTCTGAAGTGGTTTTAATTGCTGTTGGATGAATTTAAAAGCACCCAGGGCGTTTTTATCATTGCATGTTGAATATAGAAGTGCTTGTGGCGGTTCTAATTGTTGTTGGATGAATTTAGAAGTACCTATGGCGTTTTTAATAGTGTTGGGGCTTTTTTATCATTGTCTGTTGAATTTACAAGTGCCTAATGAGGTTTTAATTGTTGTTGGACGAATTTAGAAGTACCCAAAGCGTTTTTAATGGTGCTGGGACATTTCTATCCGATTGCATGTTGAATATACAAGTGCTTGAGGCAATTTTAATTGTTGTTGGACGAATTTAGAAGTACCCAGGGCGTTTTTATCAGTGTTGGGGCATTTTTTTCGTTGCCTAGCAAATCTACAAGCACCTGGGGCGTTTTTTATATTTGCTGGCCAAACTCAGAAGTGCCTCGGATGTTTTTTATCAATATCTGGACATTTTATTAGTGTTGGGGCATTTTCAAACATTGTTGGGAAAATTCCATTTGACTAAGAACATTTTCCTCTTTGGTTGGTTATTACATCATGGTATTGTTATCTTCATGTAGCAGTAAATAAAAATAAATATATTGTAGCCCAATATGCCAACAGTGTTTGTGCTTGTTGGTGAACAAATTTGAAGATATATTTCTCAGGGAATTGAGCCTAGAAGGCTTGGAGTCAAAGCATTTAAGTTTAGGTAGCAAATGAACCAAGCATCATCTCAACTGTGATAGAGCAAGAACAAAGACTATAACTAATTTTCTTCACAAGTAATTGTGTTGGTGAGTTGAGTGGGCTATAAGTCCTTTGATTACGAATCATAAGGTATCATAGTGGTTGTATCCTTGACCATGACACAACTTTGCCAGTATTTGGAGAAGAAAAAATACTTCACCATGGGAGAAGCTTTGAAGAGAGAGAAGCTAGAAGAGCTCAAAGAATTCAATAGGAAGATCCAAGAGGAAAGCAGGTATTGGAGGCAGAACCCAGAGGAGTTGGAAAAAGAACTTGCCACATGCTAGGAATTCTTCACTACCATGAGGGCAGAATTGGACAAGAACAAATTACAACTCTTGCAATTGCGAGGGAAACTCACACAATTGGATAGCTGGCAAGAAGATTGGCTTACTCAGATGATGGCACGACTACAACATGAGTTGGTAGAAAAGGAGGAAGCCTAACAAAACTACAAGCAACTGTCAAAGTGCACCATGAAGCAAATCCACCTTCCATTACCACTATCGAAGCTAACACCATGACTGAGACCACTGAGGTAAGTTCACCTTTCGTAAACATTTCTCAAGAACATTTTGGTGAATTTGAGAAACATACGAAAGGCATTGGTTCTAAGCTACTTAGGAAAATGGGCTATGATGGACAAGGGCTAGGTAAAAGAAATCAAGGCATCTTGTGACCTATTGTAACTAAACTAAGGTTCAAACATGAAGGTTTGGGCTATGATGGAAGAAACAAAAATACCATGGACACCAAGACCATTTTTCGTGAAGGTAAAGGACAAGTTAGAATTGGCCTGTGTCCATTAGGAGAAGGAACAACAATCAAGGAAGAGGTAAGCATACTTCCACTCAATCCTTCTTGTCACAGATTGCAAAAGAATGTGAAGAGAAGAGCTCCAAGATTCAGCCTGCACTAACACTTAAAGGAAAAAGCAAGCCAATTAATCAAAATAATAATAGGAAGGCCAAGAGAAATGTAGTAAGAAAGACATCCCTTATTTGTCATTGCTGCAAGAAGAATGGCCATAGAGATGGCCATTGTTGGTACTCAGATGTATGTGAATTTTGTAGGAAGAAAGGCCATTATATGGCATCTTGTTGGGAGAAACAAGCCACATGCCACAAGCCAAGTTGCTTTCAGCAGAGGAATGGCAAGTAGACTTCCCCAAACCACTAGAGGAGTCAAAGCACATGTACAAAAGAAGCATGTCAAGCATCCCATCCATTGGTAAGAAATTTCTTCATCACTGCAAGTTGAGTGGACATTGGGAAGAGAAATGTTGGTGACTTCATCCGGAGCTTCACCCCATTAATCTTGTAGTCAAGCAAAGAGTGTGGAGAGTGAAGATAAGAAGAGATGAAGAGCTCCTTGCCTTAGCATCCCAAAGAGCAAAAAGTGTCCAGAAATTTGTAGTGGCTGAAGAGGTTAGCCTCACCAATGAAGTAAGCAACATTTTAGTAGAAGCAGGAGATAGCTGAAAAGGATCTCAAGCTTGGATTGATGTCTTACTCATTGAAGACTAGTTGAAGAATGATTCGCTAGCATAGACTTGTTTCCATGCTAGGAAGCAATGGATCCTAGCTGAAGAGGGCATCCCACACTTTATTTCGTGATGGCATATGCTCGCTAGGATCTCACTGTTGAATGATTGTTGCATACATTCGGTAGTGAACCAAAGGAGACCAGAATTCGACATGGCTTAATTGATTGCCAAGATGGACCACTTTCAAAGCCATAAAATGCAAGCGACTTGCATGCTGAGGATGGGAGTGAATTCTGATTAAAGATATTGGGTTTAGAGATTGCTCAAAGCAGATTCAATGAGCAAAACTTTGCACCACAGGCAAACATAGATCAACATTCGACTTGGCTTCATTGAACTGTTGAGATGGACTATCTCCAAGCTTGAGAGGGAGATGTGAATGGATGTTGAGTCTAGAGTTTAGATCAAAGGATTGCACAGGGATGTGAATCAATGAACAAATTTTGTAATGGAAACAAGTGAGCGAAAACCAAGAACTGAGCCATAGCCAAGACAAGAGCCAATAGCCAGCGCCACAATGCTAGAGCCAGAGCCAGAGCCAGAGTTAGAGTTGTAGTTGAGATCCAGAGTTAGAGCCCACTCTTTAGAGAAGTCAATACAATGCACATTGATTTAGTTTGGTTTCCTTGTTCTTTTGGAGACCAAAAAGCCTCTCAATTGGAAGGTGTGATCCGAAATGAATTGAACTCTTGGAAAATTGTAATGCTACTACTAGCAATGTAATCTTGTAATAATTGAAGGTGATACAATAAATAAAAGAAAATACAAGGCAAACAAAAATGTAAATAAGACGAGAAAAAATGATGAAAAAAATATGAAAATAAAAATGAGATAGGAGAAAAAGATGGGGAATGGGAAACGAAAGGTGAGGCCTATTGGCCTTCCCACTTCCCAAGCTCTGCCTATTTATTCATTCAGTTTCACTTAGAAATGGCTTTTAGTTGGCAAAGAGAAGACAATGCACAAGAGAGCCATAAGCATCCTTGTAGCCAGAGATTGCCAAGATATAATAAGCAACCATTCAAAGCCAATTTTCCCATTTGGGTTTCCATGGTAATTTTATAGTGTCCATTATATGCTTGATTAATTTATCTAGTTCATTTTATTAATTGTTGTGAGTGTTCTAATGAGAGTTGATCTATGTTTAATGCTTGTCTTGCTCATCAGAGGGTTTAACATTCATTCTCAACTATCAAGTGAGGTTGTTTTTCATCTTTTCAAAGTTGTCTTGCAAAATACAAATGCCAACGGCAATGAAACTACCATCGTCCATTCCATTATGAGTCATGAGATCAATGGCTCTCATTTAAGAGCCGTTGGAATTATTTAAGTAGTTTCTAAATTGAATTTTTTAAACATATATGATTGTTGGGTGTTTTTCTTGCTAGTTGGTGGAAATTAAATGTGTCTGGGGCGCTTTTGACCATTGTTGGATGAATTATGAAGTGCCTCGGCATTTTTATAAATTGTTGGGCGAATTTTGAAGTGCCAAACCGGTTTTTATAAATGTTGGGGCATTTTTAGAGGTGCCTAGGCCATTTTTATCATTGCCTGGTGAATATACAAGTGTTTGAAGTGGTTTTAATTGTTGTTGCATGAATTTAAAAGTACCCAAGGAATTTTTATCATTGTTTGGGTGTTTTTATCATTGCCTATTGAATATACAAGTGCCTGAGGCGGTTTTAGTTGTTGTTGGACGAATTTAGAAGTACCCATGGAGTTTTTAATAGTGTTGGGGCGTTTTTATCATTGCTTGTTGAATATACAAGTGCTTGAGGTGGTTTTAATTGCCGTTGGACTAATTTAGAAGTACCCAGGGCGTTTTTAATAGTGTTGGGGTGTTTTTATCATTGCTTGTTGAATATACAAGTGCATGAAGCAGTTTTAATTACATTGTTGGATGAATTTAGAAGTACCCAGGGCATTTTTATCAGTGCTGGGGCGTTTTTGTCATTGCCTAGAAAATCCACAAGTGCCTGGGGCATTTTTTATTCTTGTTGCGCAAACTCAGAAGTGCTTTGGATGTTATTTATCAATATCTGGATATTTTAATTGTGTTGGGGAATTTTCAAACATTTTTTGGGGAAATTCCATTTGACTGAGAACATTTTTCTCTTTGGTTGGGTGTTTATTACATCATGTAGTAGTCAATAAAATGAAGATATTGTAGCCCGATATGCCAACAATATTTGTGCTTGTTGATGAACAAATTTGAAGATATATTTCTCAAGGAATTGAGCCAAGAAGGCTTGAAGTCAAAGCGTTTAAGTTTAGGTAAATGAGCCAAGCATCATCTCAACCGTGACAAAGAAAGAACAAAGACTATAAATAATTTTCTTCACAAATATTCGTGTTGGTAAGTTCAATGGGCTATAAGTCCCTCGATTATGAACTACTGTGGGTAAAATAAGAGTGGATGTACATAAAATGTGAGGATACCCTTCTCTTGAACGCTCACAATAACCTGGAGATGATTGTAAATGACAACGTTCCTTAGGCAGTGTTATTTCCTTATTTCCTGGCAATTTTAGGTGCCTCCAATTGACTCTTTTTTGCTACTCTACACTGCTTTAGGTGTCTGTGTATTTATGTGGTCACTTTTGGTATTAGACAGTCCCTCTTTTGCCATAGTTTGGCTAAGTTTATGTGCTACCAATAGAGGAACAAGAGGGAATTGTCCAACTCTGAGACAAAGTCCTCTTTGCAACAATAAACGTCTGTAACTTCTGTGATCTTCCTAATGGTAAATGCATCCCCCTCTCATATAGTGAGTGTGCCCTCTCTTATTGGTTTGCACCCCTTCACAACAACCAAATAGAGTGTTACAATCTGCAATACCTCATAACAGTAGTCACATCTAAATGAATTAGTGAGCCCTAGCCTTGGAAAATAACAACTTCCTCCAGATGGTACAATTTCCTTAAAGGCCGTGTCCCCCTCTCTTGGGCCCTTCTATTGTTTGAAATATCTTCTTTCTCTGCAATTAATAAGATAATCTTTGAAAGTACTAACAAACTTCTTCGACAATGAAGTATGATGAGATATCTAAGTGATTCCTCCTCTTAAGATAGCTAGGGTGGATTTGTATCACCACTAGAATTATTTCACCCTTAGGGTTTTTGTCCCAAGAGCAACAAGCTACAAGAGCTCTATAAAAATCACTTTTCAAATGAATGCCTAGTGAGGGGGTTGATTCCCCTATTTAAGCTCAATTTACGCTTTTTGGACCATTTTACCCTTTTTCCACCACTTTTACCTTTTCCCACTCAATTAAATAATTAAACTTACTTTATAAAGCCAATGTCATTGTAGGACCCCATTTTTAATTAATTACTCAATATCCCCCTTTTTATGTGCTTTTTCGCCTAGTGGAGATTAAATAATTATTTGATCCCCCCTCTGGATTAGGTTGGTCTTGAAAATTGTTAGGTTAGGGTTTGAGATAGAACAATAAAATTTTTGTACTTTAATGCATAAAATGAAACTCTAAATCAATGCTAAACATATAACAATACAACTTTAATAATTTTTCATCTCTTTCAACTTTAACACTCCTCAGTGACCATTGTGTTAAAGTTGGTCTTGAGAGGTACAATAAATAGAACATAAACAATAACAACAGTACTATAAGGGGCAAACTAATGAACAAAGCTAATAAATAGTATCATTAAAGAAAGGAGGACAATGTTGGTTTAGATCTTCCTTATACTCATATACCTTTTTGGATCAAACCTTGTCTCTGGAAAAACAAGTCATTAAGTGAACAATGGAGTTACCAAAGAGAGAGAGATGGGAGGGTTACAGTAGTGTAAAGTATAGACCTCATATTGTTAATCAAACTATCTAGAAATGAGAGGAAACTTCAAACCCTTGCCCATACTGCAACAACACCCAAATTAAAGGTCACAGCCCAGTCTTAGCAGTCCAACAAGGTTCAAGACTTCGTCTTAGCAATTAAATGAAGGTCACATCCTAGCTTAACAACCCAAATAGTGTCACGACCCAAGCCCTAGCAGCCCACACAGATCATGACTCAACTTACAGTAGTATACAAGGTTATGACCCAACCACAAAAGGGTCACGGTTTAGGTTTTCCCAACTTAGGATCTCAACAAGAGGTCACGATTAGGTTTAGCAACCCCAAATAAGGTCATGCCCAGGTTAGCAATCCAAGATAAGGTCATGACTTGCACAAGCAGTCCACAAAAGAGTCACGACCAGCCTTAATAGCTCACACTAAGGTCGGATCTCACCCTACAACACCATATAAGGTCACGATGCAACTAATGAATCAACCAAGGTAACAAACAAGCGTCACGACCCTAGTCAAGCAGTAGCAAGAGGTCACAACCTGCTTCAAACAACAAGGAGGTCACGACGTAGATTAAACAACAGAGCAAGGTAATGACAACCCTAGAATGGACGAGGAAGAGGTGGAGCAGCTCCAAACTAGCAATTGCAGCTAGGACAAGAAGATGGCGGCCTTAACAATGCTTATGTATGGTGGCGACCCAAATAGATCAACAACAAACCCTAGACGTCAAGTCAAGAAGCAACAACAAACTCCTAGAGTAGACAAAGAATTAGATCTCCAATCTTTGCTTGTCAAGACACACACTAAAAAATGAAGTTTAGACTTTTATTTATAGTATTGACATGTCTTTTAGAAGGGTCATTTGACTAACCCTAGCTTTTAGGATAAATACCAAACATAACATAAAATAAAGTAAAATTGACTTAGGATAGGTAACCAATGGTCAAGACATTATACAAGATAAAACCATAAGGTTAAGTCTTTATAACAAAAGGAGTCAAGGTACCACACTAGGAGGGGCGCTAGTACTTAGGACCAACAGGGGGTTCACACAAGATCATAAGTCAACAAGAGGGGTCTCAACAAAGTGGGAAGACAACCCTTTCACCCATAAGACCAAGGTGTACCATCAAGGTGGGAAAACAATCCTTTTACCCACAAGACCAAAGTGTACCATCGATGTGGGGAAACAAGACCAAGGACTTTAATCTTTCTCTCTCAAGGTATATTGTCCACATGTGTTCAATACAATAACTATGAATTTTATCATCACCATATTAGGAAGGTCCAAATTGGATGATGTGTTCCTTTGGTCCTCCATACTACTCCTAAAGGTCAAGTACTAGGGACATCATCAAGGGGTGGCCAGTCCCTTGAGAAATAACGTAGCAATAACTGTTTAGGAGAAGAGGACATCACACATCATCATCTTCGTCAACTGACCAAGATGCACCTGGTTAACTAAGTAGGTATGTTCCTGTTGGAGCTGCTTGGTCCCAGACCAGGAAGTCTCTGTCTCAACCTATAGGATATGCTTGTTCCTTGTGACCAAGAAAATCTTTGGTCTTAGGCCAGAATACCCTAGAGACATATAGGGCCCCTAACCACATGATAGGGACTTTGCCATGGCATCAACTTGCTTGGTCCCAGACCAAGAACCCCAGGAGATTGTTAGGGGCCCTAGGGTACCTTCTAGGGACTTACTCTGCCTGGTTCACTTACCAGGAACCCTAGTTAACTGACTAGGGTACCATCCTCTCTGAGAATGGGTCTCGCAGTTGCACTATCTTTAACACTCCCTCTCAGCAAAGAGAAGCATTCTCAGCAACACTAAGCTTGTCAGAGGCTTAGTCAACACATCGGTAATCTATCTTCTTGACATAACATACCGCACCATGTACTTGACATAGTGATACCTCCTCTTGATGTGTTTTGACTTGTCATCAAATATAGGGTTTGCTAAGAGCTTCAAACAACTCTTGATATCAACAAGAAGTATGATCTCATAGATCCACTTAGAAGTTATAATTGACTTCGATTGTTGTCTGAGAATCACTTTCCACACATTATTATCCATTATCAACTGGATGTCTTCCATCATAGTACCTTTCCAAACCTGTTGTTTGGATGCCTCCACATAAATGGAGGGTTCTGAATCAGTGACATGGCTCATTTGAGATATCAAACCAGAGCAATCTTGAAACCTCCCAATAGGTTTCTCAAAGAGATCAACTGAATATTCTTTGACCTCCTCCCTTTGCTCAACTGAAAGGGATGACTCATGGACTTGACTCACTTCCATGTCTATATCACTGGGAGGCTCTCTGAATAACTTTCTCAAGATAGATCACATCTTTACTTTGCAATCCCATTCTGCTAGGGATTGAGGAGCACACTTGGTTCCCTCTTGATCTCCGAACTTACCGGTTGTTCCGCTCTAGTAAGGGACAAGCCATTAATAACAAATGCCTAGCATATTCTCTTTTGCTGACTCTATGCTGACACCTAGGAGGATGAATATCTAGGATAGTTGATCTTGCATTCTATAGAGCCTCGTACTCCCTATGTACCTGAGCACTCAGCTCCCTCTGGAACTGTACATCCAACTTAGGGAAAACCATACCATCCTCTTCTTGAGGTTCTTTTTCAATGAGTTAGATTTAATCCAATGGTCAACAATCACAAAAAAATCTAATACAATATTAATTTCACATGATGAGAGTCTTAGCATTTATGTTAGACAACTATCTAGATGCTATCAAGAGCATAATATCAGTCACATATATGCAATATGTCATAAAAGTATGTTTCATCGTAAAATATGATACTTCAAATATAGGAGGAATAGAGAGTCCTCCCTCTTAATTCCTTCCTCCAAGTAGAGTTCACATGATCAAGCATATTTGAGCACTCTACACCAATGTCCTTTAGACCTGAGCATGCACTTCTTAGATGTGCATAATATTATTCTCAAGATCTCATGCATCATCACATTGTTAGTATATTTTGATGATATCAAAATCCTCGATGGTTTAACACATATGATCATGATCATGAATTCTAACTTCCTTACACTAGAAAACTTTGATCATAATGAGTCACAAAACTCTTTTACACAAAAATTTATCAACTAGAGGGTATCATAATTATGATCACAAGTCAAGATTCAATCATATGAAGAGTTAAGTAAGCTTTCTTACTTATAACATAAAATATGCTTGCGTCAAGTCTTCTGGGATTTGGTGGTTATAATTGACATACCTCTTCAAGGGTTCATCAAGTCCCCATTCTGTCAAATCCAATTTTTGATATAACACTTGGGGCATAGACTATCAGTACGACTGAAATAACACATCTCTTTCTTTAGTTGTTTTAGAAACATTGATTTTGAATCTAGTCAATTAGTGAGGTCATCTAACTGTGTAAATATCAGATCTTTACCATCTTTATCACTTTGATGGCCAATGATCCCCTATGGCCAAGATTAATACAGTTCAAACCCTTACTGTTAGTTTGACAATGTTGAAACCCTTATCTTAGGATCATTGTAGACTCTGTTAGGCTACGAAACAGAGTTATCTACAAACCCTAAGCTATGATACCATGTTGAAAATTGGTTTGGTTAGGGTTCAAGATAGAAAAATTAAAAAATTGTACTTTAATGTGTAAAATAAAACTCTAAATCAATGCAAAACACAGAACAATATAGCTGTAATAAAATTAAAACATAATTTTCATCTTTTTCAACTTTAACACTCCTTAGTGATCATTGTGTTAAAGTTAGCCCTTGAGAGGTACAGGAAATAGAACATAAACAATAACAACAGTACTATAAGAGACAAATTAATGAACAAAGCTAGTAAACGATATCAGTAAAGAAAAGAGGACAATGCTGGTTTAGATCTTCCTTATTGTTTGATAAATTTTTGGATCAAACCTTGTCTCTGTAAAAGCAAGCCATTAAGTGAACAATGGACTTACCAGAGAGAGAGAGATGGGAGGGTTACAATAGTGCAAAGTATAGACCTTAGATTGTTAATCAAATTGTCCAGAAATGAGAGGAAACTTCAAACCCTTGCCTAAACTGCAACAACACTCTCATGAAGGAAATCACACCTTCTAAACAGTCACAACCTATGCTACGTGGGAGCGCCCCCCACTCCCTCGCTCTCGCTCTCGCTCTCGCTCTCGAAGCTCGCTCCCAAAACTCTCCTAGTTTTGGGAGCACGTTCCTAAGGTGCTCTCGAGATGCTCCCTTCCTTTCCTATACTAAAAGCTCCTATACTAGGTTGATCATTTGATGACAATGTTATGGTACCTCCCTTCTTTGCCAATCTCCTACAAATTTTTTTATGGTTGATCATTTCATGATAATGTTATAAGTTGTAACTACTAGATGATTGATGTTATATGGTTTAATCCATGTATTCTATAGCTAATTCAACATCCTACATGTTTTTTAGATATCAAACCATCAAAATATAATAAAAAATATACTATACAAAAAACGCTCTCGAAACACTCCCAAAACGGGAGCTTTTGAATATTTCTCTTTTCGCTCCTTTCTCACTCCGCTTCAGCTCCTCCCTCCTCAGTCCCGCTCCCTGCTCCCAACAACAGAGGTCACAACTCAGTCTTAGCAGTCCAACAGGGTTCAAGACTTAGTCTTCGCAATCAAATGAAGGTCACAACCTAGCTTAACAACCCAAATAGTGTCACGACACAAGCCCTAGTGACCCACACAGATTACGTCTCAACTTACAACAGTATACAAAGTCACGAACCAACCACAAAGAGGTCACGATTTAGGTTTTCCAAGCTTAGGAGCTCAATAAGAGGTCACAATTAGGTTTAGCAACCCCAGATAAGGTCACACCAGGTTAGCAGTCCAAGATAAGGTCACGACTTGCATAAGCAGTCCATAAAAGAGTCACGGCCAACCTTAGTAGCTCACACTAAGGTTAGATCTCACCCCACAATAGCATATAAGGTCACAGTGCAACTAATGAATCATCCAAGGGAACAAATAAGGGTCACGACTGTAGTCAAGCAACAACAAGAGGTCCATCCTGCTTCAAACAACAACAACAAGGTCACGACGTAGATTAAATAGTAGAGCAAGGTAACGACAACCCTAGAATGGGTGAGGAAGAGGTGGAGCAACTCTAAACTGGCAACTGCAGCTAGGACAAGAAGATGGTGGCCTTAACAATGCTTATGTATGGTGGCAGCCCAAATAGATCAGCAACAAACCCTACACGTCAAGTTAAGAAGCAACAACAAACTCCTAGAGTAGACAAAGAATTAGATCTCCAATCTTCGCTTGTCAAGATGCACACTAAAAAATGAAGTTTAGGCTTTTATTTATAGTCTTGACATGTCTTTTAGAAGGGTCACCCAACTAACCCTAGCTTTTAGGAAAACTACCAAACATAACATAAAATAAAGTTAAATTGACTTAGGATAGAGTACCGATGGTGAAGACATCATACAAGATAAAACCATAAAGTTAAGTTATTATAACAAAAGGGGTCAAGGTACCACACTAGGAGGGGGCACTAATACTTAGGATCAATAAGGGGTTCACACAAGATCATAAGTCAACCAGAGGGGTCTCAACAAAGTGGGGAGACAACCCTTTCACCCACAAGACCAAGGTGTACCATCAAGGTGGGAAAACACCTTTTACCCACAAGACCAAGGTGTACCATCGAGGTGAGGAAACAAGACCGAGGACTTTAATCTTTCTTTCTCGAAGTATATTGTTCACATACGTTTTATACAATAACTACGAATTTTATCATCACCGTGTAAGGAAGGTCCAAATTGGATGATGTGATCCTCTGATCCTCCACACTGCTCCTAAAGGTCAAGTACTAGGGACATCATCAAGGGGTGGCCAGTCCCTTGAGAAACAACCTAGCAATAATTGTTTAGGAGAAGAGGACATCACACATCATCAGCTTGGTAAACTGACTAAGATGCACCTGGTTAACTGACCAGGTATGTTCCCGCAGGAATTGCTTAGTACCAGACTAGGAAGTCTTTGTTGCAACCTGCAGGATCAACTTGGTCCTCGTGACCAAGAAATTGTCTGGTCCCAGACTAGAATACCCTAGAAACATATAGGGGCCCTAGCCACATGCTAGGGACTTTGCAATGGCATCAACCTCCTTTGCCCCAAACTAAGAATCCCAGGAGACTACTGGGGGCCCTAGGGTACCTTCTAGGGACTTACTCTGTCTGGTTCACTGACCAGGAACCCTAATTAACTAACTAGGGTACCATCCTCCCTGAGAATGGGTCTCGCAGCTGCACTATCTTTAAGAGTTTGCACATGTTGCCGCTTGATATGAACCTCGGGTCCAGTGTCAAAAATCTTCAAGCCACTAGGTGCGACCTTGGGGGTAAGCCTTGAGTCAAGTACCGTCACTTGATTCTTGACTCCTTTGTTTAGGCTAATTCCTAATGAAGCAAAGGGGGGTAGTCCCTAAAAGTTACTAAGGCTTTTTAGCTTTTAGTTATGAATGTGAAAGTTGTTTAGGAGTTTGGAAATGGTCACTGAAACAAGAACTGCAAAATATAAATTTAGCTCAACAACATATAAAGAATATAACCACTCAACACAAGATTCACTTAAAGCAAAACAAAATTGTAAGATATAGACAAGTGGTATAGAGTGAAAATGAAGTGTTGTTGTGATGCAAAAGTATTGCATTTGTCTCGTTGGTCAGTTTTAAATTATTAAAAGATGAGTGGATTAAGGCATGGGTTAATTCTTGGTAAGTCTTAACCTTATTAAATGATCTTGATTAATGAGAAAGATAATTCCAAATATACCCAAAGGGTACGAGGAATATGTTCGGATTTACGAGGCTAGATCAGAGTCATGGGGGTATGTTCAACACTAACACTAAACAAGGGTGTAGCCTGATGGATCCCCACGGTCACTATCTAGTTGTTTCCGCTTCATTGCAGACTTTTCCCACAAGTGGTAAAAGGAATATGCCAGATTTCCGTCTTTTAGGGAGGTTAATTGCAAAATGTGAGACTAATTAACTGGACACCTAGATCAAACCCCTTTCTGGTTTGTACAATTGATTAGGCGAAACCCTTAGTGGACTAGAGCATATGGGAACACTAAGCCAGATTTGTTACTTTGAGCAAAAAGGTAAATGTGAACTAATTAATCCTAAAGCTAAGAATCTCTGTTCCTTTACTTGAGCAAGCTCTTTCACTACTTCGGGGATGCACAATGACAAGTTTGTTATTTTGTAAAAAGATAAAACAGTAACAATGAAAGTAACTGAAAATGAAAACTACATTAGTAAAAAAAAGTATACAACTTGCAAAGATGTATATATGTTAATTAAATCCTATGTCCTGAGTGAGTTTGAGGTTCGTTATTAGATTTAGTGTCTCAAATGATTAATTTTAACTTAATTAGTCTAAATAGAGCAAAAGAAGTGAAAAAATTTAGAAAAAATCACACCACCAAAGAATCCCCATAGGGGAGATGGGGTGTGGACGATGTGTAGCACACTTGTTCTCTTTATTTATGTTTTTTTACAATGATTTTGGAGAAGGCTTCTTTATCCTTATAAATATAGATAAAAGAGGTGTACAATATTAGAAGAAAAGATTATAAGCAAAGAGGAGGTTCTCTGGAGCCTTGGATTGCTCAAATTGTCAAGAAATCGTTAGAATTCCTCTCAAACCTGTCTGTAAGAAAACAAAAACCAGCAAACAAATCTTAGTGAAAAATGCCCAAAATCACTTTGAAGTGACTTGGACAAAGTTAGAAAATTGATTAAAAACTTTCTAAGTTAAACTAGATCTAAAAAAGCAAGTAACAAAGAAGAGTAGGCTTGTGAAACCAACTCACTTGTGGTCTTGAATTGCCTTTAAATGGAAGCTAATAAGAAGCACTAGATTGCTTGATATGATATTTAAAAAACTAAAAGAAAGCCTCTTTAAACAAGCCTATAGATTTACTTTGAAGTAGCTTGCAAAAAAGGAGACCTTCTTGAAGCTAGATCTAGTTTAAATAAATGTTTTGAATTGTTTAAAAATTCTAGATCTATGCATATAATTCCTATAAATCAGATCTGAAAATTATATAAGCTTGTTGATAAACAGATCTAAAGCATAAGAAACTAGTAACCATTAACCAAAGAAAGATATGTTTTAAATCGAGAAAGAGAAGAAGAGGTGGCTTGGTGCCCGAATGATCAACCAAAGAGTTTTTTTGGTGGAATGTTGAGGCATTATGCCTTGAAAAAATGTTGGAGAAAATGAAGAAGCAAACTAGACCAACGCTTTCTCCAAGCTAGGCGACCTGCAATTAATCAAAGACTTGCAAACACACTCATGAGATCTAGTAATACATATATAGAGAGGCTAAAACAACATGCCAATAAACTTATTAAACATGCAAGATCTATATCTCTAAACATACATATATAAAAAGAATTAGCCAGTAAACCTACTAACCAAACTCTCTTCCTGCCGACTAATAGTAGTCCTCCCAAGGCCAAACTCACAAGAGCATAATAAGTAAGACTGAAAAGATCACAAGTTACCTATATGGACATGGCAATGCTCATCCATGTTACATGTTACATGACACCATGTAGCCCCAAAGTCTTTCTTTTATTTCAAGCAAAACAAAAATACTACAACTATTACAACTAGCGAGCCTTCTCTATGATACTCAAACTAGCTTGAATGAGAGCAAGAGCGTTGCTTTTATAGAAGAATTGAGCCAAGAGGGGGCACATTGCTAACTAGGAGTAGAGGGCGAGTGCTTGAGAGAAAGAGGGGATCATGTTGGAGTTGATTGTTTGTTAACTCAAGGAGAAGGCACCACCTCACAAGAGGCGTGCCCCCTCTACCTCGATATTCCCACTACCTCGATATTCCCATTATCAAACCCTGAAGTGCCACATCAACCCATGCGCCCCCTTCATGATAGAGGGCACATCCTCTTCTTGAGATGAACTTACCTTTGCTTGCAATAATTTCACATCACAACAACACTCATTCGACTCCATTAGCACTGGTCTACTTGTAACAATCATACCTTTACTTAATTTATATGCTGTTGATCTAAATCTATTTGGAATTCTTGTTTTAGTATTTTCTTGTAACTCCTAAATCACTTTCACTTTCATAACTAAAAAAACTAAAATGCCTTAGTTACGTATAGGCACTACCCCCGTTGGCTTCGTTAGGAGTTAGCCTAAACGAAGGAATCAAGATCAAGTGATTGTACTCGAATTGAGAGTTGCCCCTAAGGCCACACTTAGTGGCTTGAAGATTTCTACCACGTTACCTGAGGTGCATATTAGGCGACAACTGGGTTCATTAGAAAAAGACAAATATTTGACAATATTATTTTGGTGCAAGAAAAAATACATTCAAGTCAATCTTTTGGAGATATAGGTATGGTGATTAAGATTGACTTAGCTAATGTTGTTGATAGAATAAGACATAGCTTCCTCTTCTCGACCATGGAAAAATTTGGGTTCTCTGCCAATACCATTAAGTGGATAACATCATGTATTGGTAGTCCATGGGTAGTCCCTTTAGTGAATGAAAGCCCATCAAAGTTTCTCCAATGTACTAGAGGAATCTGCCAAGGTTGTCCACTTTTTCCATTTCTATACATAATCATGGCAAAATCATTAAGTAGAAAACTGGAAAAAGAAATAATTGATGGAACATTAGAGGGTACTCTTATAGCAAGAGGGGTTAGGCCAATTAATCATGCTCAATTTGTAGATTACACCTTATTAATGGGTGGAGCATCCATAGTAATTGCTCTGAGATTACAAAATATTAGATATATTTGCTGAAGCGTTGGGATGACAAATAAACAAGGGGAAAATCAGCTCTTGGGGTGGAACCTGTTGCTGGCATTGTTACAAAGGATCTCACACATTCTTGGTTTCCAAGGTCTTCTAAATTGGTCTTCCTTCAAGTATTTGGGGATCCCTAGCTCATGTAAACAATCCAAAAAAGGCAAATTGGGAACCAATCATCCCAAAAATAAAATCCATGTTCTAAGCTTGGAACTCGTGTTTGATTTAATTTATTTGCTACATTGTGTATGTTTATTAATGTTTTATCAATAGTATTTCAAATAATGTTAATGTAATTTATATCCATTTTAATTTATTTTTGTTATTTGCATATTTGGATATTATTTTGTTTTTTTTGAGTTAATAATTTGTTAATTGCATGGTCATAGTTAGATTAACAACACTTAATTATTCACTCTTGTTTAAGACTCCATTAGGCACTGATCAACAATATACTTGAGAGAAGTTTCCTTTACTGTTTAGTGTCTTTGCAGGGTCTAATAGGGCTCCCCCCTAGGAGGCTTCAGCTTCCGAAGTAGTTAAGGGCAAGTGACTAAGGTGACAATGGTCACTTGTTCTGCATATGCTTACTGACGACTATACCTGCCATTTCAACCAGTAACAGGGTGCGACATGGCTAATCTAGTTGGTAAGATTGTCTTAGTAAATCTGTTCCCTCTTCTTTGCCTATTTTCAAGTGCTTGTGCATACTAGCACCAATCCTTGTAATGAATATATTAAGTCGAGAAATGGGAATATTTTTATGGTAGGGAGACAAATATAACACTAAGAAATACCATTTAGTGAAATGGGAAATTGTCTATGGTTTCCTAGAAAATGGAGGTCTTGGTTTGAAAGATCCAAAACTAATGAACCTATCCTTATGGGAAAAGATTCTTTAGAAATTAGTTTTAGGTGAACATGAATGATGGAAAACAATGCTAAGGAAAAAATACATTGGACTTCCTAGGAAACAATGTATAGACAAAGATATACTAGAGAGAATAGAATTGAGCATTTGGAAACTATGCGAAGCTTTAGTCAAGTAAATACAAGAAAGTCTCACTTGGATCGCAAGAAATGGCAAACAAATCAACATTTGGAATGATTGTATCATGGGGCAAAATCCACTATCTTCCAGGGCCAATTGTTAGGAGCTCATGAATTGGTTTAATAGAGATGGGTACAAGAAACTATGGCATCTCTAGTTGGAGCTTAGCAGGTAAATGGAAATGCTAGAAAGAACTAGGCTTACTTGAGCACTTAACCCCTCATTATTTCAAACTTCGAGAATTCTTACAAGGAGTTGCACCAATCAACAACGTCTCAAGAGATCAAAGGGGATGGGGAGACAAAGGGATCAAGTTCATTGTGAAAGAAGGATATCAAGCTTTATTAAGAAAATTCCCACTTCCTCCACCATCAATAATGTGGAAAACATCTAGCATAGAGATGGTCTCCTAAAAGTAAATGCATTATGTTGGATCTTAGCTCATGAGAAAGCACTAACAACTGAGAACTTTATAAGAAGAGGAATAGAAGGGGGCCAACTTGGTGCTCTATGTGTATAGAAGCGAAAGAAGCCTTTGCTCATTTATTTTTAGAATGTTCTCTCTAAGCATGTGTGGTAACATGCTTTGGTAGATCTTGGTAAAGAGATTAGACAACCTAAGTCATGGAGTGATCTATTTATCCAGAGGAAATCCTTTTATCTTGGCTCTCTAAATAAGAAGTTAGTCTTTACTAGTGTCTAGAAATCCTTCCCCAAATATCTATGTTGGAAGATTTGGTTGCCTAGAAAAAAAGTCATATTCGTACCAAAGCTAAGTACTCCATGCCAAATAACAAACAAAGCATGGGCATTAATGAATGAAGCTTGAAGCCATCGATCCATAAGATTGATAAAAACAAAAGGTCTATTTGTGGAAGAGCTATGGGTTCAACATCTCCTTCAAGGAAGCCCCCTTCATTCCAAATTAGTTTTCAAAAAACTAATTATAGAGCATTAGTGGAAATTAAAATATGAAAATGAAGAATTTCGAAGTTGGTTGAAAGAGCAAAAGTAGTATCAACTCTTTTTTGATGGAGCATCGAAAGGTAACCTAGGGGTGGTAGGTGCGGGAGGGGTTCTTCATGGCACCAAAGGAAATATAGAAACAAGCTTTACATGGGGACTAGAGGGATTGACCAATAATCAGGTAGAGATACATGGGGGCTAGAGGGATTGACCAATAATTAGGTAGAGATACATTCTTTCTTTCTCAGAGTATCAATTCTTAACTCTTAGAATATAAAGTGAGCCCTCATTCTTTGGGACTACTCTTTGATTATAGACCTGGCGAGAAAGCGAAAGCGTGAAGAAGACTCAACCCTAATTTGAAAGTTGCAGAGAATACAAGGTACGCTTGACTCTGACTCATACATTTGTTCCATATACGTTGATCGAATAATAGTTAGGTAGACTCTCTGGTGAATTAGGCTACCTTATTAGCAAAAGGACATGTAGTAAAAATGGGAGGACATGTAGTAAAAAACGGGGGCTTCCTCAAGCTCCTTTGGATTCCTTAATCGCCACAATAATGAATTCATTAGTATCTAAGCATAGGTCTAAACTCACCTTAACCATACATGCAAAGTGTAATGAACAAAATATTATAATAAATAATAAAATATTAATAATGATAATAAATGAATACTTAAATAATTAATTGAAGAGACACCTTATGAAGGGTGGCGTCTCATCACCACTGAATGAACACAATATTATAATAAATGAAATATTAATAATGATAATAAATTAATAATTAAATACTTGATTGAAGAGACACCTTATGAAGGGTGGCGTCTCATCACCAATGAAACCCTTGCATGGGTATTTATACAAACATAATTTCTCATTGTATATAATCTTTTTATCATCAATTATTTATAATTTTATCCATTCATTGATTACAGTTTGCTGGCCTATTTGTGCTGGTTATTTATGCCAAAACAAGTTTTTTATTGCTTCATTAGTATCAAAGCCGTGTTTTGGTCCGACCTTTGGCCAAAATTTGATATCTTGTTTAGTCACCGTCAGGGTTTCTCTAAGTTTTGAGGTCTTTGATCTTAATCCCACACACCTCCTCTATCCCCTTCTATGCTTCACCTTCTCATTCCATCGGTTCAACTCACAGCCACAACTTCATGCCCATCCTTCCATCGTTTCCCTTACCCCCTGCACGCTACCAACAACCACTCCATCACTTCATTGCACGTCTTCTTCTTTTACGCCCACCTGCGGTAATCTACTACACTCTCAAGCTCCACTCCCACTTCCACCCCGCACCATCAGCCCGATCGTTGCCATCTACGCACTTCTCCTCGTCCTCCACCGTTCCACCTTCCCAGTCCAGCTCACCTACTCCCTCCACCACGCAACCCCTCCTCCAGCTGCGTGCTCCTCTCCACTCCTCCCCGTCACTGCTACGCCCGTCCCTTCTACCCTGCGCTACCTTCTCCCTACTACGTGCTCCCTTCCACTTTCGTGCTCTAGCTCGCCCACCCTAGCTCGCGAAGCGCTCCATCCCTTTTCCTCCATGCTCCTTCGTATAACACCCACTGCCAACGCCTTTCCACTACGCTGCTCACCCACGCTGCGTCCACACTCCAAGCCTGCACCCTGTCCACGCCACATCCAACGTCCCTGCTCGGACCTCCCACTCCAAATTTCCTTCAACATCCATGTTGCGCTCTCCCTAGTGTTGCTCCTGCGTGCTCATTCCCGTCACACCTTACCTAGGGTTAAAACCCAAATTCTAAGCATTCAAAAAAAATTATAATAATAATAATAATATTATAGTCCATATACTATCAAACTCTATAATAATAAATTATTTTTATAGTTATTATTTTGGAAATAATAATTCTTTTGAAAAAAAGGCAAGGAAAGGAGAAAAAGTCAAAGAAGTAGTCAAGTCAAAGAAATACTAAAAGAGTGGAAATCAAATCTCGGAAGATATTGAAGAAGTCATTGAAACCAATTATGGATTTATTAAAGAAATTATCTATTCCATATATAAATCCAAATTTTGGGCTAAGTGTCCTTATTGCGAAATAGAATTCCAATATCCGACATTTTTTAAGAATTGCAATCGCTCATGTCCAATACGCGGTAAACATATTATTATGAAAGACGATCAAGGTAACTCACAATTGCAATCATAGGGATTGGAAAGTGAATTAGGATACTACAAGGAAAGCAATACAAATCTACAATCTGAGATTAGTAAGCGGAGCATTCTTGATCAGTTGACAAAATAAGAGAATCATCTCTTAAAAGATCAAAAGCAAAAGTTGAAAAAAGCTAATGAAGATATCGAGAAAATGTTATCAACTAAGAATGAAGAAATATCTTGATTAAAAAATCACAATCAAGATCTTGAAGACAAAATAAAAAAGTCAAAAAATAACGAAAAATTACCTTATAGAAACGATGACAACCTTGAATTAGAAATAAAGCATTTAAACCAGCTCGTCATGGACAAAGATAATAAATTGGCACAAGTCTAGAGAAAGTTAGAAAGTCAAGAATCAAAGACATGTTGACATCAACAACAGAAGAAAGAAATCCAACAGAAATATGACAATACTAAGAAGACACAGAAGTTGGAAATTACGAAAATCAATGACAAATTAGCAAGCAATACCGAAGAACTATTTTGTCTAAGAATTCATAACAAAGACATTGCTTACAAAAATCAAGAAACTAAAAAATAGTCGAAAGATGGAACCGAACAATGAAGACCTCGAAGGAAGAATACTAAAACAACAAGAAGAAAACCATCGTTTGAGAAATCTTAATCAAGAACTATAGGAACAATCAAGAAGTTAAAAGAGGACAAACGATCGCAAGACTAAACATTCATGAAGATCCAGGATAATAATAATCTATTAAAGAACAAATTAGTTCAAATCCATAAGGACACATCCAGACTCTCCATAAAAAAAATTCAAATTGAGGATGAAGAAACAAATACAAATTCGGTCCCTGTCACAATTCAAAAGGAAATCAATCCAACAGAAAAACAAACAACAGGAACTCCTTATCGACACCAAAATTACAAAAAACATTTTTACCAACGACAGGGTCAAAATGAACATAAACAGAGGATATATGATTTCAGAAGACAAAGAACACATAATGAACAAGCTAAGCAAAAAACGAGAAATTCCATTCAACAAAGCGGTCAACAAACAACTCCAATAAAGATAGATCTTGGATGGACTACTTCACAAACAATGTGACAATTTTTCTTGGGAATTCCTAACTCATATCGTTTCGTTTCGTTGAGTGTCACAGTTACTAACACCAAGATCGAGGAGATGTCATTACAAACAAGAAATCAGACGTAAGCCTTGTCTTCTCTAAAGCTTTGAGGACAAAGTTTCTCTTAAGGAGAAGGCAATGTAATGAACAAAATATTATAATAAATAAAATATTAATAATGATAATAAATGAATAATTAAATAATTAATTGAAGAGACACCTTATGAAGGGTGGCGTCTCATCACCAATGAAACCCTTGCATGGGTATTTATACAAACATAATTTCTCATTGTATATCATCTTTTTATCATCAATTATATATTATTTTATCCATTCGTGGATAATTGTTTGTTGGCCTATTTGTGCTGATTATTTCGGTAAAAGCAGGGTTTTTACTATTTCACAAAGCTCACCATAAGAATTGCTAAGTGTCAAAGGACAATGTAATGGAGTTTGGGGATTAACTCCCTTCCCTGTGCCTCCACTTATCTCACACTCGTAGCCATTTCGGACCTAGAATTAAAATCAATATTAATGTTCGCATGGACAAAAGGTGGGATAATTGGAATGGGGACCGACTCTAGTTTCTTCATGTAGTCAATAGAATGAGGCTCCGTGTCTTTGGAAGAGGGTTCTATGTGGAATTTCTGACGCCTCGATAGTGTAATGCCAACTGGGAAGAGGGCTGAAATAGGGCTTCTCCACATTGGATCTTGTCTATGCATCCTCCATAATGACATACACGCATCTCAGGGTAGTCTACTTCCATCCGTTCTTGTCTTTTGTTGAGCACCAATGACAAAGGACATTAGTGGGCTAGGGTTTGCAAATATCATTTTTTGAAAAGAGGTAGGATACTGTCATCCTCTTTAAGACCTCTTGTACCCTCTAGGTGGACAATAATATTGAGATTAAAAGAATCGTAAGGCGAATGCCAATCCAACTAGAGGGAATGAAGGAAACAATTTAGTACTTGAGCATTCATATGGAAAAAGCATGAATCCAAGCTTCAAGATTTAACCTTAAAATATGACAAATTGGCTTTGATTTTTTGATATGCACTAAAACAATATTTGGATTTTGCGCAAAGCTGTTAGTCCATGACAGGTTTTCCAAATGTGTCCATAGCTTCAATGAAAGAACATGTAGTGGAAGAGGAAACAATACAACAAACAATGATTTCCTTCAATGACCAATGAAAAGAACATGGAGAACAAGGCCAAGAGAGAGATTTGTCAATGGAGGAGTCCATAGTGGGTACAAATTTGATTCTTAAATTTTCTATTATTTGTATCTTGCTATGAAGACAATATGTTAGGTATTATAGTTATAGATACACCATGAGTAGTGTTACCGCTCAAATTAGCACCCTTGACCAATGTAACAGATCAAAGTGTAATGAGAGGTAAGCATGGGAGATGCTAGTGCCCAAGCGTAGCTTCTCAACACTTTAGGTCAACTCCTAAGACCAAGGGAGTCCCTAATTTTGATGATGAGAGATATATGCAATCACTTCAACAACACACAACTACCCTTCACAAGTGACCTCTTAGCTAAGACTAGTGCCTTATGGAGTCAAAACAATGATACACAAATAACACTATGAGAGGGGCATGAGTTATAACACTATCACAAATTTCAAGAAAGATAAATTTATAATCTTACTGTTGTTATAAAATTGCAACAGTCAATAACACTTCAGAAAATTGATGAAACAATGCCAAGCCATATATGATGTACCTTGTATGCTAGGGCAAGTGACGTGCCTCCAAAGGGCGAAGGGAAGCCCTAAATCAAATAAAAAAGTGCATAACCAGATCTTGTTTAACCCCTAATCAACCCTCAAATAGATGGTGGACCCACTTAAAACTTATCCAATAGATGCCCAACACCCTAGGGGTCAACCCAAGGCCTTTTCCTTGCCTTTTTAGGCTTTCAAAGCTTATTGATTTGATTGATGTGCATGCTGTGCCTATTTAATAGATATGAGATAAAGACCCTAGATAACACAAATCACATTGTATTTCTTAATCTTACCACAGAAAAAGGCGCTCGTGAAAATCCACTACTAAACCCCCTAGGGTGAGCTTTTCCAACAGAGCGCAATTTCCAAATTCACGATATTTTTTTGAGATATGAATTTTCTATATTTTAGGGTTTTTCCAATTTATTTTTATTTTTATTTTTTATTTGTTTTTGTATTTTTGCAATATATACAACATATTTTGATAAAAAAAATGAAGAAAAGGGGTTAGACCTTAGTCTTCAACCCTTGGGCAACTAAAGATCAAGGTCAATGTCCCTACTCAATTTGGCTATTCAAGATTTACCAATTAGGTATAGACTAGTAACCATAGATGGGTCAAAGTAGCGTAAACCTTATTAGCGCAAACAATGAACTCCAAGGCACCACTATGGAGAGCTCCTTCAATAGGAAAGTATCCTTAAACAAGATTGGCAAGATGCCAACAAAACCCTAATTTACGTAGCTTAAGGTGTAAAAGCAACATCAAACAAGGAAATTGAAAGATCTTACCAACATCCATCAAGTAAAGAGCAAGAGAGAGTTCTTAGGTCTTCCTCAGTCACGAGTTATAACAACCATTCTTTGAATCAACCTTGAGAGATAGCAAAACCCTAGAAATTAATCATTCAACCATTCATCACAAGAGAATTGTGCCAAAAAGAGAGATGCACATGCCTTAAAAGCTCCAATATCCCAAGAGAGAAAAATAAGTACATTTTTGAACCCTTGTCTTGCTTACAAATGAGTGCTAGGAGCCTTTATTTATATGAGGTGTTCGAGTCTTTTTGAAATTTAGAGCCTACCTTACTAAAAAGTAAAATAATTTAAAATTAGGGTTTGTAACCCACAAGTCAAGGACTAAAACACAAAAGACTAAAAATAATGATAAAATGTTGTAGATGGCTTCAACCAAGTGAAGTGTTGAGCTTGCAAGGTGAGGTCTTCTTCTAAAAGATGATGTCATCATGAATTTTGCACATGGAGACTAAGAGGAAGGGGTGATGCATCAAAAGAGAAGTCCAAGTGGGCATAAATGAGTTGTGCTAAAGCGGGTATGACAACCCTTACAAACGTAATAACCTTTTACATAGTATAAAGTGGCTAGGAGCCCTTGAGCCATGTGTCCTAACGGGTCCATCCCAAGAAGCACCAGAGCACCGACTTAGGGCATAAATGCCCAACATGATTGGGGACTTCCGCCCATCAAGGGGTAGTCAACAAAGCCACTAAGCCAATACTTCTTGAAATGAAAACCAAGGGTGCTTGCCATGACTAGACCAAGGGTTTTGAGGCCCGCCAGCCCAACACTTTTACATAAACAAGTCCAGACTTGGCCTTTTACAATGGCAAAATACCCATTCACTTTGGTATATGCCGAAGGAAATGTTGCAAATGATATGGGGCATAAAAAATAGTATAGGCTCTACATGCAATCAACACTTTCAAAAAAACACACTCCAATGTAATTGGAAAAGTCTGCAAATAGTTTTTGTTTAAAATTTGAATACTTTGTATTTTCTGAGTTGTACGGATTTCAAACACCCTTTTTATAAAAAAAAAATGTAATTATATAATTAATCACTTATACAGACTTCTTGACTTTATTACCTCTTTCATAAGGAATCATATAGGTTAACCTTTATTTAAAAAAATCTTTATTACCTTTTTCATAATTATCATCTAACGCAAAAAGTCTGGTCTCAATTCGAAGAACATAACAATTTGAAAAGAAAAGTGTAGTTTCCTTGTTGTCGAGATTACTAAAGTTAATATAGACCCCGTGCTGTTGCTGGCTCGATAAAGATATATTTTTTCAGAGATTGACACCCAATTTTTTTAAAAGAAGAGAAAGGAAACGTCAAGTCAATCGGTAAGATTACATTTTAGCTGAAGAGCAATTGATACGAAGTTCGTATTTCCGAAAGGCCAGATTCCAAAGTTATTTTTGTGAAGCTTGTGCGCAGAGGAAAATGGAAGCCGGGAAAGAAAATTATTGTTCTGCAATTTGAGCATGGAGATCGTACGAAGAAGGGAATCCATGATCTCGTCTCTGTCTGTTGCTCGTTTTTACATTGATGAAGTTTCCCTAACCCACGCAATCGGTGAGAGACGCATCTGATTTCGCCTGTGAGAGAGGTGATTAAACAGCAGCACTACTCTTTTGGGTTTTCTATAGTTTGAAGAAATTTCTGTTTGTGAGAAAGTCTATAATTTCCAGAAGTATCGAATTTTTCTTTTGGAAGATATCAGTCTGGTTGATGTCAATGCTTTTTTTTTTGGAGAGTGGGATCGATGTTAATTCCAGATCAGAGCGGCGCATTATAAGTGTTCGGAAATGCGGTGAACAACAAACAAACAGAGGGAAGAGGACAGTAGCGAGATAACAGAATAGCATTTGTCCAGAGTTCAGAACAACACAAATTGAGGGTTAGGTGGAAAACAGAGGTAACCCGCAACTCATAATTTTTTTAAAGTTCGGGGCAATATTCTAATTTTGCTCTCTTAATCTGAGAAATTGAAGGGTAAAAGCTATGCTTCATGGACTGTCTTAATGAAGAACATTATCTCCTTTAAAAAATTTACGGGTAATAGTGAATGTCACAGGAACCAAACCCACATCAGATCATGATGCCATTACTAAATTTGAAAACAAAAAATTGATACTTAGTCAGTCATTGAATCTTTGATAAAGCATTTTCAAAATTTAAAAGATACAAAATTTGAGTGGAAATGTGAAAGATGTAAAAATTGTTTGGAATAAGTTAAATATTTTTTAAATTGCCGATGGGTTCTGTATAATTTACTCCATGCCACGAAAATGGAGGGCACCAAAGTAGAAGAATTAGCGAACAAGATTAGATTGATCATTGGAGTGATGAATTACCGGTGGAGGAGATAAAACAAGGAGTTGATAACTCTTACATTAAGGACCTTATCATCTACTTAAGGACCTTTCATAACCTCATTGAAATTATCTAGGAAAGTAGTACAATTGATGCAGAAAGAGTTTGACTTGTGTGAAGAGGAAAGCACATCTGACAAAGCCTTTATGGTCAAGGGAAATGGGAAGTAGAATATAAAACAGAAGCAGCTAAAGGTAGATCTGATTTAGATTAAAAAAGTTGATTTGTTTGTAGAAAATTTGGGCATTTTAAAAAGCATCGCTGGCATAATCCTCAAAGTCCAAATTATAAACATCAAGAGCGTGGTGGTTCAATTTATAAACCTCGTACAGTTAACTTTGTTAGCGGGAAATCAAAAGATTAGGATGAAAAAGACTACATATTTGTTGCCACACAAATAAGTACATCTTATGTCAATAATAATGTTCTGTTGAAATTTCATGCAATCAAGCAATTAAAGCAAAAGTAAAATTTCATCTTCTTCCTAAAAGGTTTCTTGGATCCTAACCCTAGAATTTTTAGCCTTACAAGTTAGGACTGATGTAACTTAAAGTATAAAACAGCAGCTCAAAGATCACAATAGTTCACTTCAAACATCCTCACACTTCACGACAATTCAAGGAGAAAAGGTACCAAACAATGAGATAAGTGTTGAATTTTAGCATTAGCATATATTCTTTAATTTTTGCAGACTGTAAGATAGATAACAAAAGACAAGTGCAGAGATAATCAAGCATCAACACAAAGAACACAAGATGTTTTTCACTGGGAAACCTTTAAAAGACAAAAACCCCAAAGCATTAGTAATTCATCCCTTAAATGAGATGACTGAGTTTTGTAGAAGAATCTCAGAATTCTAAGATGAATGTTCTTCAGAATTTGTCAAACCCTAGAACTCTCAAACCCTAACAGGTTTGTTACATGGAGAGAGAAGGCTAATTTCAAAAAGAGCCAGAACTGCAAACTGTCTGCTGACCAAAATTTTTCCAGCTGCCCGAATTTATTTTGCTGCTGCCCAGGGTAAAACTGCTGCTGCCCAAAATTTCCTGAGCTTGCCCGTGAGTGATTCGCCCGGGGTAAAACTGCTGTTGCCCGGATTCAGACTGGATCTGCCCAAAATTTCCTGAGCCTGCCCATGAGTGATTCTGAGGCTGCCCAGATGAAGAATAGATCTGCCCAAGATTCCTGTTCCTGCCCAAAGATGATGACAGGCTGCCTGAGGTCAATTCTGGGCTGCCCATGAGTTCTGTTCTGCTGCCCAGATGCTGTACAGACAACCTGAGTTTCTTTTGAGGTTGCCCGAGATGTTACTGAGACTGACTGAGAGGGAGAAGACCTGCCCTAAAGAGTATAGGGCTGCTGCCAGAGTTTTGTGTGAGTGCCTGAGCTGAGGAAGAGCTGCCTGAGAGATAAACAGACTGCCCGATGGTTCCTTCTTGCTGCCCAAGCTGTTCTGTACTGCTGCCCGTGAGGAGAAGGGTGCTGCCCTGATTTCTGTGGGCAGTTTAGGGCTGCCCGGAAGTGAAGGAAAAATTGCCTGGGAGGAGAGAAATGACCTGCTGCTGCCGCCGTGTGGAATAGGGGGAAAAACCCTAGTCTGTGAGTGAAGGAGGATTGTTGATTTTTACCTAGGAGTTGTTCACCTTAGTGACTTTTGAAGTTTTGCCCAAGTCACTAGAAAAAAGGGGCTTGAGTCACTTGGACTTTATATTAATGACTTGAGATGAGCATTAATTGCACTTTAGAGAATAAAGTGCACTTTAACTAAAAAATTTAAAAAGTGAGTGAAATTAATTATTTTGTGGAGAAAAGTGATTTTAATCACAACCACTCATCTTAGATCTAGTCTAATCTGAGCCCTAGGATTAGTGGCTTTTCATTCACCCTAACTTTTTTTACCTAAAATGAAAGTTTTCCAAGTGAAGAGGCACTTTTTGCATTTTGAGAGAAGAGAGAGCCATTTTCTGAGTAAGAGGAGAAAAATAACAGCATGAGTTTTTTTCAGTGTTACACAGGGACGTGTCCCGGAGGGTCGAGGACGCACTTCTGCGTTTCTCCCGTCCTGGGGACTCTGAAACTCCATCCGAAACATTTCAGGACGTCCCCCTTTTGGCGAAACTTGGCGAGACGTGGACCGAAAAGTTTCGGTGGGTGGCGAAACTTGGCGAAACTTGGGGGAACTTCCTGGCGTCGCGGCCGAAACTCCGAAACTTCGCCGAGACTTGTGGGCGTTCCGCCTCGAAACTCCGAAACTCGGAAATTTTTTTTTTAATAAAAAAAAAAAAATTAAATAAATCATTAAAAAAAATTAAAACCATTTAATAAAACTTAAAATTTTATTATTTATAAAGTTCTAAACTTATATATTAAAATTTTAAATTTAAAACATAAACAAAAATATAAAAAATTAAATAATAAAACCTAAATCTAATTTACGTCTCACCTAAAGTATATTTAAAACATAAAAAATATTAAAAACTAAATAATAATAAAATTTTAAATTTAAAACATAAACAAAAATATAAAAAATTAAATAATAAAACCTAAATCTAATTTACGTCTCACCTAAAGTATATTATATAATTCTAAGCTATCAATGGCTGTGAAACAAAAACAATGTCATACTATCTAATATCATTGATTCATTTTTTCAATCACTTAAAACTTAAAAGTCAAATCTGAAGATTATCAAATATGATGTGCATGTTAATCATAGATTCATATTGATATATAATATATTTATAAATTATTATTAATATAATGATAATCTTGATGAATCTTGTAATGTGTTTGAACTTTGAATTTTGCATTTACATTGCATGATTGCAGATTCCAGAATGATGAATGTTTGTTATTGTTGGGATTTATATTTTTCATATTTTAAAATTTTTTATGACTATCGCGTCCCGCCGTACCCGCTGAATTTCTCTAAAATTTGGTGGTGGTCTCCACACGTCTCGAATGTGCGTCTCCTCGAACCCGCGTCCTGCCGTCCCGGAACCTTAGGGAAACGTTGGTTTTTTTCTCTTGGCATGCAAATCGAGGAAGGAAACAGCAACAACAGGGAATGAAAATCGAGGTAGCAGACAACAACATTTATTGCTGTTCCGTATAGACCATACGGTACGTATTCCATACATCAGCAAGGATCCCAAGGCAGAAAGTACAACACGATTTTCGAGGCAGAAAGGGGCACGATTTTCAAGGCAGAATCACTGGGCACGAATCTCGAGTAGTTTTTCAATGGCATGATTTTCGAGACAGACTGTACAACCTGTCCGTACGAATGCCGTACAGTTCGTACAACAGTACGAAAATCGAGGAGACAGCAAAAAGGAAGAATTCTGAATTTGTATTTTTCTATTTGGCACGGAAAACGAGGCAAAATATTTCTTTCGGTTGAGATAAGTTGGTCTAATTTTTTTTTGTCTATTGCTGTAAATTTTCCAGATAATTAAAATTTCTCTCTCTCATAGGTTTTCCTCGGAGGTTGGGGTTTTTCCTAGGTCATTGGACCAAAAATACTGTGTCTGAAATATATCTTTGAATGTGGATTATTTGCTGTTCATGAAATGTTGTAGAAGCTCTTCTTGTGTTTCAGTCGTTATTGTTTATGAGAAAAATCTAATTTGAATTTTGTAGCACACATACAAATTGGGTTGGGCATTAAACAATGTTATAAACGGAGTTGAAAATCGAGGTGGGAGAGTGCTGAAATTTCTACATGGTATCAGAGCTTTGTTAAAGAGAGGGCAGATTTATACACAGTCAAAAATTTCAGACTTCAGTGATTTTCTTTTGTCAGTGGGCTGCATCTTGTTGAAACTTGAACTTTGCATAAAAAATGGCTACAGGTCTTAGGTTGGAGGATAGGCTTGATGGGGCTGGGAATTTTGTCCCATGGAAAGCTAGGCTAGTGCTGATATTGGAGGAAAATGAGTTATGGGATGAGGTGGTTCACAACATTGCAGCAGTTTCTATTGTTGTTCCCACTTCCACCTGTTGATTTTTCGGAGCAGCATCGAGAGCCATTCTCTTAGGAGAATGGGGACACCTGGTCCGGGACCACGGTGTGGACTCAACCTAGTGTTGAGTGATCATTCTGTTGAATGATGATATCTAGCCCTTGACTATGATATGGACCTAGCTCTGCCTTGGGGGGACTCAACCCTGTGTTGAGTGACCATTTTGTTGAATGGTAGACATCTGGTCCGAGACCACGATGTGGACCAGTCTAGTACTGGTAGACTCAGCTTAGTTTTGAGTAGCCATTTTCTTGGAGAGTGGAGGCGCTTGGTCTGTTACCAAGTATTGGACCTAGGGTCAAATTATGCAGCTCATGGCCGAGGCACCTGGTCTGTTACCAGGAAGGCACTATAAGCCCTAGACTGGGTCTAGGCATGTGTGACACTCTGACCCTTGATTAATGGGCTTTGCGTTCTTCTCCAAGGCTTAGCTACCCTTGGTTAAGATACCCTAGTACCTGATCTTAGTGTCACATAGAGTGTGAGATAAAAGCATTAGTAACTCTCTTGGTTTATGATGATGTACTTTGAATGGAAATAAAAGACCACAGGGTCACTTGAAGAAGGCTAAAAGCAAAAGTAAAAAATACATAAAGACTTTTGGACCACAGGAAAAAGGACCAGAGGTAAAAGTAAAAAATACATAAGGACTTTAGTAAAAGTAAAAAATACATAAAGGACTTTTGGACCACAGAAAGGTTAAAAGTAAAAGTGAAAATTAGAAAAGAATAAAATAATATTATTTTGTTCTTTCTAATTTTGGTCCACCTACAGGTGACTCAAGGATATAAAAGAAGATCAATCCAATTCATTATCACATACACACATGCTCTCACAGGTATAACTGCTCAAGGTTGAAGAAGAAGATTTTGTGATTATGCCTTAGCATGGATGAGTCTAGCTAGGGCATCATCATCCACTTGAAGACAAACCATTACCTAGGGTTTCTACCATTTTTTGTCTTAAGGGTTTTACCAAACACTCATCTTCAACACCAATTTTCTTCGGGCAACCACTTTCAACATCTTCTACTCACAGGTAGCTTCTTACATAGCTCGGGCAGCAAGGTTTTTATTATTTGTGCAGCCCTCTCTCCTTTCGCAGGCAACCCTTATCTATTTACGGGCAACCACTTGAGGGCTCTGCCCTCTCAGCACCTCCGGGCAGCCTCTAGCAAGCCTACCTAGGAGGGCCAAGGCCTTTACGACACCCTCGGGTAGCCAGTGCCACAAGGAAAGCCCGTGAGGGCCAAGGCCTTTACGGCACCCTTGGGTAGCCACAGGGCAAGCTCGTGAGGGCTGTCGTGGCCTAACAGGTCCTCCAGGTAGCCCGTGGGCAGACCCGTGAGGGTTCTGTAGCAGTCGTAGGCTGCCGAGCCTTCAATAGGCCCTCGGGTTAGCTCGCTAGGCCACGGGCCTAGGCTGCTAGCCCTACGGGCAGCAACCGGGTTGCCAAATAGGCGGCCGGGAAGAAGAGCAGGTCGCGAGCAGGGAAAACAGATTGACGGGTAGGCAGCCGGGTAGAGATAGGGGTCCGGGCAAGTGTATGGCCGGACAGGTTGACTGGGCAGGATAGAGATCAGATCCGAGCAGTTGACAATCTTTCTGGGAAGGAGAGAGAAAAGGGCTACAAGCCCTAATTTCTGGAAAAGCCCTAATTGGGCATTTTTGATGTAATTTGGAAAATTGATCTTTTGGTATTGTGGTTAACCTTATTGGGGTTTGTGGAACTTTTTGAAGAATTTCAGTCATCTCATTTACAAGATGAGTTACTAATGCTTTTTGGGGTTTTTGTCCTTTAAAGGTTTCCCCAGTGAAAAACTCTTGCGTCCATTGTGTTGATGTGATGAATGTTATTTTACTGCACTTGTCATTTGTTTAAAGTTAGTCTACAAATTTTTAAGTATTCATGCTAATGCTAAAATTCAACATGGTATCAGAGCTTAGCATGTGAAAACACAATAAAAGGACACTGCTGTTGTTTTCCTAGACCTTGGGATAAGATTTGCAGACTTAACATTTGACTAAGTTGTAGAGATGGCCGTCAATGTTTTCAGACCGAAAGAGAAGCTCTATGATTCAGCCAACTACAACTCCTAGAAGACCAGGTTAACAACCATTCTAGAAGAGAATGGCTTGAATGACATTGTTTTTAATGTCATTAAAGAGCCAACATCTAATGCTGGCTGGCTTGCTTACAAGAGGAAGCAAGTTAAGGCTAGAAGGATCATTTATGATTCTGTCAAAGAGATGGTGATGCCCAACATCACAGCTTTGAAGACTGCTAAAGAATGCTTTGATGCTTTGGCCAACCGATATGAAAAGAAGGCTCCCAGTCAGAAGAGAGTCTTGAAGAAGAGACTACGAATTTTGAAGTTGAACAAGGATTAAAGTGTCTGTTCTTTCTTTACAAAGATTGCATAGGTAAGAGATCAACTCATTGCTATTGGTATTACTGTTGATGATGATGACCTTGTGCAAACTGTGGTTGATGGTCTCCCAAGCTGTTGGGAAACCTTCATGGCATCCGTCAGTGGACGTGAGAATCAACCAACCTTTGAAAGGATTTGGCATGATTGCATAGAAGAAGAGGGAAGGACCTCAGGGAAGGTAACCAAGGAAGGCAACCTTGCACTTGCAGCAAAGACAAAGAAGTTCAAGAAGCCTTTCCCTCAGCAAAAGAAGGGAAAGAAACCTCAAGGTAAGTTCTCTGACATGTCAAAAGTGGATTGTTATAATTGCCACAAGTTTGGACATTTTGCTAAAGACTGCAGGCAGAACAAGATGAAACCCAAGCGAAGGTTTCAAGCTTCAGTCGTAGAAGCAGATGAAGAAGAAGAAGAACCAAAGAAGAAGAAGAAAACCAAGGCTAACAAGGATGAAGAGCCTAGAAGAGAGTACTACTTGATTTCTGCTCTTACTGGTTCTTTCACAGAATGTGCCACTTCTTGGATGGTGGATAGTGGAACTTCTAGGCACATGATAGGTAACCGTGGAGCTCTCACTAGTTACAGAAAGAATGAGCTCACCGCACAGGTGGAACTTGGAGATGACTCCACTTACAAAATTGAAGGAGTTGGTTCAGCTTCACTTCAGTTTGACTCAGGTACGATTCTTCATATTGATGATATTCTTTATGTTTCGGGTTTAAGGAAGAATCATTTATCTGTTGTTGGCTTAGAGGACAAGGGCTACGGAGTCCTCTTCATGGACAAGATAGTCTTTCTATGGGAAAATGACACAAATCTAAGCTTAGCAGTACAGATTGGGGTTCGAGAGGGAGGCCTTTACAAGGCTTCCGAAGATTCCAGTCATGCTTTGGTACTTCACACAGTTGATCCATGTGAACTTTGGTATAGAAGGTTTGGACACCTTCACTACACAGCTCTCCCAAGATTGCAGAAGATGGTTATAGGTATGCCAGAAGTATCTCCAAAACATGAAGGAATCTGCAAAGGATGTGCTCTAAGTAAGAACACTAAGAAATCCTTTCCCAGAAACAAGAATAGATCTAAAGGCTTTTTGGATTTGGTTCATTCTGACATTTGTGGGCCTATGTCTTCACCATCCTTGAGTGGGTGTTTATATTATGTCTTGTTTATTGATGATCACTCTTGGAAGTCATGAATTTACTTCCTCAAGGCCAAGAGTGAAACCTTTGACAGGTTCAAAGAGTTCAAGGCACTGATTGAAAATCAGATAGGTAGACACATCCGTATCTTGAGATCAGATAACGGAGGTGAGTATGAATCTAATGAGTTTGATGCTATGTTGCACAAGTTTCCGGTACGCGGGTACGTCGGGTACGCGGACACGAGTATCCGATACGTCTAGAAGCTTCGCCCAAATTTACTGGATACGTCAGGTTGGGAGCGGCAATAATATAATATATTAAATTTTAATATATATTAAAAAACATAAATTTATTAAATTAGAANCGATGGATCGGGAGCTTCCACAAGCTCCCTACGACAAGTACCCTAGGAAATTAGTATCGGGAGCGCTTCGGTTTGAGGCCTGCGAAGTACCCGAAAACTACCCAAGTATTCGAAGGAGTTTCCAGCTGTTTTGGAGCGTTTCGTACCAGCTCCAAAGCTCCCGGGTACGCCGGAACGTCGGATAGAAGCTCCTCGATGGATCGGGAGCTTCCACAAGCTCCCTACGACAAGTACCCTAGGAAATTAGTATCGGGAGCGCTTCGGTTTGAGGGCTGCGAAGTACCCGAAAACTACCCAAGTATCCGAAGGAGTTTCCAGCTGTTTTGGAGCGTTTCGTACCAGCTCCAAAGCTCCCGGGTACGCCGGAACGTCGGATACGCCATTCCTAATGCCCAGGAGCGGTTCCCGTACAACGTAGGTTTGATGATTTTTGCTGGGAAGCAAGAATCAAGAAAGAGCTGACAGTACCTTACAACCCTCAACAGAATGGGGTGGCAGAAAGGAAGAATAAAACGATCTGTGAAGCTACTAAAGCTATGATCATTGATATAGATCTTCCTCTATCTTTGTGGGTTGAAGCTACAGGTCTTGCTGTGTATATTCAGAACAGAAGCCCTCATGCTATTTTCGGGGAGAAGACTCCAAAAGAAGTCTTCACTAAGAAGAAACCTGCAGTTGACCACATGAGGATTTTTGGCACTCCTGTGTACATCCATGTGCCAAAAGAAAAGAGGTCCAAGCTAGAGCCCTACGGTAAGAAAGGTATATTTGTTGGGTGTAGTGATTGCTTGAAGGCTTATCGAATATATATACCGGGACAAAGGCACANAAACTAAATACTAAATAGTAATACTAAAAGTCTAAATACAATTTAACTTATTTAAGATGATGATTGAATTACAAGTTTATATTACTGAAATTCAAATTGCAGTTCGAGATGTTCTATGGTGGCCTAGTAATCCATCTACTGTGTCAGAATTATTGCAGAATTTCACTATCAACATCAACGATTTTTCATCACCAGATTCCATAAGTTATTGGCTGCAGATGGACAATTGCTACAGGAATGCGCTGCTTCGGTTTATATTATATAACAATAACTGTCCCAATCTATATCTCTAGAGTCTAAATATTATACACCAAATAAATATACTTACGAGACAGATCTGAAAAAATATTTAAATGGTCATTAGTAGCAGTATATTGATGTATCAGAGTTCTCAGTTTACAATCAGTGACCATGCAGAATGAGCATATCAGTCCTCTTTTAGTTGTAAATCAAACCAGCAGTACTACACAGCAGTACGGTATGAATTTTAGTGACATCAGTTTGCATCAGTAGGGTTTATCCACCATTTGTTCAAGTATCCATTACAAACTTTGTATCAGCTGCAATATGCGTAACCTAATANCTTCCATGAGGAAGCTGTGTTTCGTAAAACACTAGAGCTTTCAACGGAAGATGCAGTTTCTCCACTTGAGTTTCCAGATTCAGAAATTCAGAGGGAGGAAGAGAAATTTGAGGATTAAATTCCAGATGTACCTGAGGACACTGACAGTCCACCAGAAGAACTACTTGAACTTCCTCCTTCCAAAAGGAGACCTGCTTGGTACCGAGAGACGGTGCAAGAAGGCGAGAAGCATAAAGCTCCTCCTGGGACTTTCAGAGAATGCATAAGACCATGCAAGTACTCCAGTCTTATGAGTCAGCTTATTAGTTCAG
>LPNX010011757.1:294360-334039 GCA_001517045.1 Pseudotsuga menziesii | reverse complement strand
TGTCACAATGATATAGAGAGAACAACAATCAGACTGTCACAAAGTTCGATTTCTTGAGCCATTGATTGTGGTCCAGAAAGCAAAAAAAATTATTTAGTATTTATTATATTTCATTTTTAAGTTAAAAATGAGCATAATAAATATTAAAATCTAATTGAAAAACCTACTGACTTCATCAAGATACAGCACAGGTGTTATCAGAGCAAGTTTGATTCTTGGCCTCTGGCTGTTCTATGGATGATAGTGAGAAAACAGTGAACAGTAACTACTAACNAAACAGGTATGGGTTGATGCCATGGTTGAAGAGTACAGTTCAATCATGAAGAATGATGTGTGGGAAGTTGTTCCCAGACCAACAGGAAAGTCAGTAGTGTCTTCCAGATGGCTTTATAAGATCAAGCATGCTGCAGATGGCAGCGTGGAGAAGTATAAAGCCAGATTCGTAGCTCGTGGCTTCACTCAGAAAGAAGGAATTGACTATGATGAAACATTTGCTCCTGTTGCCAGGTATACTATCATTAGAACCATCATTTCACTTGCTGCAGTATTCGGATGGAAGTTACATCATATGGATGTAAAGCCAACTTTCCTCAATGGTAAGATTGAGGAAGAAGTTTATATTGAACAACCTGAAGGCTTTGTGACTCATGGGAAGAAGACCCATGTCTGTAAACTGAAGAAAGCCTTGTATGCACTGAAACAGACTCCAAGAGTCTGGTATGCCAGGATGGATGGATTTCTCCATAGCTTGGGGTTTTCCAAAAGTACAGCTGATTCTAACTTGTACTATAAGGTTGTTCATAATCATGTCTTGATACTTGTTCTATATGTAGATGACTTGTTTCTTATAGGTGATGAATAGTTGATAGATCAGTGTAAGAGGGAGCTTACCTCTGAATTCGAAATGAAAGATCTTGGATCGATGCATTACTTCCTTGGTTTAGAGGTCTGGCAAAAGCCAGGCGAGATCTTTCGAACACAAGGAAAGTATGCAGTGGATATCTTGCAGAGATTTGGGATGCAAGACTGCAAGTCCATGAGTGTACCCATGACTACCAACTTGACAAAGTTGCGGGACTCAGCCACCAATTCACAGAGTGTGGACTCTACTTTGTACAGACAGCTTATTGGATCCCTGATGTATCTCGTGCATACGAGTTCAGACATCTGTTACACAGTGTATGCACCGAGTCGGTTCATGTCCGATCCGAAGCATATACACTTGGTAGCCGCCAAACATGTACTCAGATATGTGCGAGGTACTATCACTTATGGTCTCAGATATACCTCCAGCAGTGGAGTATTGTTATCTGGATCAGTATTACAAATATCGTCGATATATCGGCAATATATCGCCTCGATATTTTCTCGATTTTTTGGCCATTTTTTCCCGATTTTATCGCGAAATTTGCTGATTTTGTCACGATATTTGTCGATATTTGCCGATTTTTTCAAATATATTGTGATTTTTTTCTTTTTTGTATTTTTTAATATTTTTGTATTTTTTATTTTGCCGATATGTTGTCGATGTTTGCCGACATTTTCGTCGATAAATCCGATAATTTTTCTTTTGGACCCTTGGCGATATATTTGCCGACACGATATTTGTAACACTGATCTGGATATTCAGATTCAGATTGGGCTGGTAGTGCAGTTGACCAGAAAAGTACCTCTGGTTATTGCTTTAGTATGGGATTAACAATGACTGCTTGGTTCAGCAGGAAGCAGGGTTCCATAGCTCAGAGTACAACTGAGGCAGAGTATATTGCTGCAAGTGATGCCTGCAAGGAAGCAGTTTGGCTTAGAAAACTGGTATCTGATCTGTTTAGAGGAAAGCTTGACTCAACGATCATCCATTGCGATAATCAGAGTTGCATAAAGCTTTCGGAGAACCCTGTGTTTCATGATAGATCGAAACACATTGAAATGAGGTATCATTTCATCAAAGACCTAGTGCAGAGAGGCGCACTGAAGTTGCAGTACATTCGTACGGATGAACAGATCACAAATATCTTGACCAAGCCTTTGTCAGCATCAAAGTTCGTGTACTTTTGTGACAAGCTTGGTATGGCAGAGAATGCCTCTCTCGCTGAGAGGGAGTGTTGATTTTTTTGAGCAACATCGAGAGTCATTCTCTTAGGAGAATGGGGACACCTGGTACGGGACCATGGTGTGGACTCAACCTAGTGGTGAGTGATCATTATGTTGAATGATGATATCTAGTCCTTGACTATGATATGGACCCAGCTTTGCCCTAGGGGGACTCAACCCTGTGTTGAGTGACCATTCTGTTGAATGGTAGACATTTGGTTTGGGACCACAATATGGACCAGTTTAGTACTGGTAGACTCAACTTAGTTTCGAGTAGCCATTCTCTTGGAGAGTGGAGGCGCTTGGTCTGTTACCAAGTATTTGACCTAGGATTATATTATGCAGCCCATGGCTGAGGCACCCGGTCTGTTACCAGGAAGGCACTATAAGCCCTAGATTGGGTCTAGGCATGTGTGACACTTTGACCCTTGATTAATGGGCTTTGCGTTCTTCTCCAAGGCTTAGCTTCTCTTGGTTAAGATACCCTAGTACATGATCTTGGTGTCACACAGAGTGTGAGATAAAAGCATTAGTAACTCTCTTGGTTTATGATGATGTACTTTGAATGGAAATAAAAGACCATAGGTAATGACCATAGTGGCACTTGAAGAAGGCTAAAAGCAAAATTCAAAAAATACATAAGGACTTTTGGACCACAGGAAAAAGGATTAGAGATAAAAGTCAAAAATACATAAGGACTTCGGTAAAAGTCGAAAATACATAAAGCACTTTTGGACCACAGAAATGTTAAAAGTAAAAGTGAGAATTAGAAAGGAATAAAATAATATTATTTTGTTCTTTCTAATTTCGGTCCACTTACAGGTAACTGAAGGATATAAAAGAAAGATCAATCCAATTCATTATCACACACACACTTGCTCTCACAGGTACAATTGCTTAAGGTTGAAGAAGAATATTTTGTGATTATGCCTTAACATGGATGAGTCTAGCTAGGGAATCATCATCCACTTGAAGACAAACCCTAAGCTAGGGTTTCTACCATTTTTTGTCTTAAGGGTTTTACCAAACCCTCATCTTTAGCACCAATCCTCTCCGGGCAGCCACTTTCAGCATCCTCTATTCATGGGCATCTTCTTACGCAACTCGGGAAACAAGGTTTTTTTTTATTTGGGCAACCCTCTCTCCTTCCGCGGGCAGCCCTTATCTATTTACGGGCAGCCACTTGAGGGCTCTGCCCTCTTGGCACCTTCGGGCAGCCTCTAGCAGGCGGCAGGCCTACCCGGGAGGGCTAAGGCCTTAACGGCACCCTCAGGTAGCCATAGGGCAAGCCCGTGAGGGCTGCTGTGGCCTAACAGACCCTCTGGGCAGCTCGTGGGCAGACACGTGAGGATTCTGTAGCAACCGCAGGTTGCTGGGCCTTCAACAGGCCCTCGGGCCAACTTGCTAGGCCACGGGCCTAGGATGCTAGCCCTATGGGTAGCAATAGGGCTGCCAAACAGGTGGTCGAGCAGAAGAGCAGGTCGCGGGTAGCAGGCAACAAAGGAAAAAGACAACCCGCTAGGTAAAACAGGTTGACGGCCAGCCAACCAAGCAGAGACATGGGTCTAGGCAGGCTGACTGGGTAGGACAAAGATCAGATCTGGGTAGTTGACAATCTTTTCAGGCAGGAGAGAGAAAAGGGCTACAATCCCTAATTTTTGGAAAAGCCCTACTTGGGCATTTTTGATGTAATATGGAAAATTTATCTTCTGGTGTTATGGTTAACCCTATTGGGGTTTGTGGAACTTTTTGAAGAATTTCAGTGGATCTCATTTACGAGATGAGTTACTAATGCTTTTTGGGGTTTTTGTCCTTTAAAGGTTTCCCTAGTGAAAAACTCGTGTCCATTGTGTTGATGTGATGAATGTTATTTTACTGCACTTGTCATTTGTTTAAAGTTAGTTTGCAAATTTTTAAGTATTCATGCTAATGCTAAAATTCAACACCACCGATGCAGCAACACTTTCTGCCTTCAACAAGAAGGACATAAAGGCTAGAAAAAAAATCCTAGATGTAGTGAAAGACTATGTGATCCCACACATCTCAAGTAAGACCTGTGCATATCAGATGTGGGATGCTTTGACTGGTTTGTTTCAAAGGTCAAATGAGAATAGGAAGATGGTTTTGAGGGAGAAGTTGAAAAGTATCAAGATGGCCAAAGCTGAGGTTGTGATATCTTACCTTACTAGGATCTCTCAGGTGAGAGATGAGTTTGCAGTTGTGGGGGAGGTTGTTCCTGGTTCGGAGCTAGTGCGGACAGCTTTGAATGGGGTTTCAAAGCCTTGAGTTGTGTTTGTGGAGGCTATAGTGGCCAGGGAAAACTTGCCTACATGGGACAGGATTCTTGATGATTGTGTTCAGGAGGAGACCCGAATAGGTCTTGTGTAGAGCAACACTTCTACTAGCAGGGAGGATGAGGAGAATGTGGCTTTGACTGCAAAGGGGAAGAAGACATTCAATAAGGGCCCCAAGAACGGTGGGGCTAAGCAGCAAGAGGGGCAGAAGAAGGATTTGAGCACTATGAAGTACTTCGCTTGTCAGAAGTTTGGGCACTATGGTGGGCAGTGTCCACAAAAGAAGAAGAAGAAGCAACAGACAACAACTTCGGCAGAGGTGGAGGAGTTTATAACGAGATTTGAGAGAGAGTTTTCTCTCTGCATGGGCATGTTGATAGGGAGAGAGCATCCATCATCCCTAGTGCATATGTTGATATTGAGAGGGAGTATTCCTTGTTGACAGGCCATTCCTTGAGTGCATCCACCACCATGTGGTATATTGATACTGGAGCTTTGAGCCACATGATAGGTGCTCGAGAGATGTTCTTCGAGCTTTCACAGGTAGAGATTGATGTGGAGGTAGTGTTGGGGGATGACACAGTTGTTAGAGCAGTTGGGCATGGGACCATTATTTTTCAGAGAGAGTCCATGAGTCCCATGATTTGGAGAGATGTACTATACCTGGGATGAAGAAGAACTTCATATCAGTTTTCATGATCGAGGATAGGGGTCTTGGGGTGTCCTTGGATGGGCATGTGCATGTTTTTCCCAAGATTGCAGGACCATCTGCTACCTACACCATTGGAGTCAGATGTGGGAAACTGTACAAGCTTTTACTTTAGCCCGAGCATGCTTTGGCACATAGCAGCAACAACGAGCTTTGTGAGTTGTGGCACAGGAGGATGGCTCATCTACATCATCCATCTTTGCGTATCTTGAGGTATATGGTTACAGGTTTGCCAGAGTTCAGCACGGAGCACAGTGAGGTATGCAGGGGGTGTGCTTTGGGAAAGTACACCAAGACTGCTTTTGCGAGCAGCGATAGCAGGTCAACATGAGTTCTTGATTTGACACATTCCGATTTGTGTGGACCTATGTCAGTTGTTTCTCTGAGAGGGTTCGAGTATTATGTGAAATTCATCGATGTCCATTCTAGGAAGACCTGGATCTACTTCCTGAAGAGCAAGAAATTTGAGGAGCTCTTGTAGAGGTTCCAAGAGTTCAAAGCTCTTGTGGAGAACCAGGCGGGGAGGAAGATTCAGGCTCTCAGATCAGATAACAGGGGTGAGTATACCTCCAAGGAGTTCGATGAGTATTGCAGACAGGAGGGCATTCAGAGACAGTTGACGGTACCATACACTCCTGAGCAGAATGGAGTGGTAGAAAGGAAGAACAGATCAATAGTTGGAGCTGCGAGAGCCATGTTGCATGATCAGTCACTTCCTTTCTTCCTTTGGGAAAAGGCATGTAGTACAGTTGTATACCTTCAGAACAGGAGTCCCCATAGTGCCGTGGGGAACAAGACACTTGAGGAGAGTTTCACAGGCAAGAAGCCTGAGGTGAGTCATTTTCGGATATTTGGTTGCTTGACTTACTCACATGTACCTTCTAAGAAGAGGACAAAGTTTGAGCCCACAGCAAAGAGAGGCATCTTTGGGGGGTATGATGAGACTTCGAAGGCCTTCTGCATTTATCTTCCTTCCAAGAGGAAGGTGGTTGTGAGGAGAGAAGGGAGATTTGAGAAGGAGCGGGCCTTCAGGAAGTCTAGAGAGTCAGAGCAGGGAGGGCACCAGGTTCCCACACCTCATGTAATTTCACAGGCGCCTTCGGTGCCGTCGACAAGTTCACAGGTTTCCAGGGTTACTGGACCACAGAGTATAGGCACAGGTTCTCTAGTTTAGTGGTTCAACCAATAGGATATTCGGGGATAGGTTTTGGATCTCAGGTCACAGGTTCATCGTATAGAGCTTCAGGATCACAGGGTTCACCAGTTGTTGGTACACCAGCTTTTGGTTCACAGGTTATTGGGTCTTCTACCTCTGGGAGTTCATCAGATGAGGAAAGACCAGTGTGGGAGCAGTCTTCAGGGAAGAAGAAGCCTAAGTGGCTTCGGGACACCTTGAAGGAAGCAAAGGAGTTTGGAACTCCCAAGGAGCAAGTGAGGGCTATTCAGATGCCAAATAGATTGGGTATGGCATTAGTTGCTAGTCTTCGTGATTCAGAGCCATCTACCTTTGAGGAGGCCTCTCAGCATCATCGTACATTTCCACTGATGAGCAGGTTGCAGATAACTTGACGAAGTCTCTTGGAAGAGGCAAGTTCATTCATTTCAGAGACAAGTTGGGTGTGGTGAAGAACAACTTCCTCGGTAAGAGGGAGTGTTGATTTTTTCTTAGGAGTTGTTCCCCTAAGTGACTTTTACCTAAGTCACCAGAAAAAAGGGGCTTGAGTCACTTAGACTTTATATTAATGGCTTGAGAGAGCATTAATTGCACTTTAGAGAATAAAGTGCACTATAAGTGAAAAATTTAAAAAGTGAGTGAAATTAATTATTTTGTGGAGAATAGTGATTTAAATCACAACCACTCATCTAGTCTAATCTGAGCCCTAGGATTAGATGGCTTTTCATTCACCCAAACTTTTTTACCTAAAAGGAAAGTTTTCCAAGTGAAGAGGCACTTTTTTCATTTTGAGAGAAGAGAGAGCCATTTTCTGAGTAAGAGGAGAAAAATAGCAGCAGGAGTTTTTTTCTCTTGGCACGCAAATCAAGGAAGGAAACAACAACAACAGGGCACGAAAATTGAGGTGGCAGACATCAACATTTATTGTTGTTTCGTATAGACCGTACGGTACGGATTTTGTACAGCATCACTGATCCTGAGGCAGAAAGTACAACAAGATTTTCGAGACAGATATGAGCATGGTTTTCGAGGCAGAATAATTGGGCACGAATCCTAAGGCAGTTTTTCAGTGGCACGATTTTCGAGACAGATCGTACAAACAGGTCTTACAACCCGCACATACTGCTGCCGTACAGTCCGTACAACAACACAGAAATCGAGGAGGCAACAAACAGGAAAAATTTCGAGGTTGTATTTTTTTGTTTGGCACGAAAAACGAGGCATAATATTTCTTTTGGTTGAGATAAGTTGGTCTGAAATTTTTTCTGTCTATTGCTATAAATTTTCTAGATAATAAAAATTTCTCTCTCACAGGTTTTCCCCGGATGTTGGGGTTTTTCTTGGGTCATTGGACCAAAAATACTGTGTCTGAAATTTATCTTTGAATGTGGATTATTTGTTGTTCATGAAATGTTGTAGAAGCTTTTCTTGTGTTTCAATCCTTATTGTTTATGAGAAAAATCTAATTTGCAGCACACATACAAATTGGGTTGGGCATTAAACAATGTTATAAACAGAGTTGAAAACCGGGTTGGGAGAGCGCTGAAATTTCTACAAGGATGCCCTAGCAACTAGGCCGCCAAGCTAGGGCATAAGATATCCACCTGGTTATTGCCTTAAAGAAATCACTAGCGAATCTCAGTCTTGATGAGATCAGATCGAATCTTGTAAAAGTGTGTACAAATGAAGTGCAATTGATCTTCTTTTATAGGCTTTTACTCACTCGGATGTGGACCTTACACATAAGAATAAAATAATAGGGTTTTATTCTTTTACCCTTTTGACTTTTACTTTCAAGGTACTCATGACCTTTTTGTATTTTCACTTTGACTTCTTAGTGGTCCAAGAGTCCTTATGTGTTTTTGACTTTAACCTTTTAGTCTTCTTCAAGTGACCTGTGATCAATACAAGTGGTCATAGGGGTCCTTCATACCCACTCAAAGTACATTATCATAAATAGGGAGAATTACTAATGCTTTTATCTCGAACTCCTTGTGCCGCCAAGATCGAGTACTAGGTGTTTTAACTAGGGGTAGCTAATCCCTGGAGAAGATCACAAAGCCCACAGATCGAGGGTAGGAGTGCCTCACATGCCCATACCCGGTCTAGGACTTATAGTGATGTCTTGGTAACTGACCAGGTGCCTCAGCCCTAGGTTGCATCATTTGACTCAATGTCAAATACTTGGTAACTGACAAGCGCTTCCATTCTCTCAGAGAATGGCCCTTAGCCCTAGGCAGAGTCCCGCAGTCCTAGACTGGTTCATCTTCCTGGTAACGGACCAGGTGCCTCCATTCAAAGAATGGCCACTCAACTCTAGGCTGAGTTCCCCTAGTGCTGGACTAGTTCCACATCCTGGTAACTGACCAGGTGTCTCCATTCAAAGAATGGCCACTCAGCTCTAGGCTGAGTTCCCCCAGTGCTGGACTGGTTCCACATCTTGGTAACTGGCCAGGTGTCTCCATTCAAAGAATGGCCACTTAGCTCTAGGCTGAGTTCCCACTTAGCTCTAGGCTGAGTTCCCCCAGTGTTGGACTGGTTCCACATCCTGGTAACTGACCAGGTGTCTCTATTCAAAGAATGGCCACTCAGCTCTAGGCCGAGTTCCTCCAGTGCTGGACTGGTTTCTCTTCCTGGTAACTGACTAGGTGCCTCCATTCTCCAAGAGAATGGTTCTCGATGCTGCTTAGGAAAAATCAACAATAAGTTTCAGCCCCTTCTAGGGCAACTTATCAGCAATAACTAGATCTGTAATTGTATTTTTACAGAAGTAATTACAGCAGTATAACAGCAGTAAAATCAGGCCCTTATATTCTTCCTTAGATGTCAAAAAATTTAACAGTTTGTCCTTTTACTTATGTCAAATCAGCAAGACATAACTGACTATAAATAGCAATGCATACAGAACATATACAGTTCATTCAAATCCGGAAATTGCACAACATATGGACAGCTTGAAACTTTGTATATAAGCTCAAGATGAAGTAAATGTACATACCATAGCCTTCTCTCAAGACTGGTACAAGAACTTTAACTATCCAAAAAGCCCTAGCTAGGATAAATTATCAAACCCTAGCTCAACCAAGAAGATAAAAGTCCAAGAATCTCTCCAACCCAACCTCCAAAGCAAGATATCCTCGTCTTCTCTTTTTCTTCACCAACCCACCATAAGGTTTTCTCCCAAAACCTTAATCTTCAATTTTCAAGGGATAAAGACTAACCCTAAAATTCCAAGATGCTCCAAGAAACTCCAAGAAGGCCAAGAAACACCAACGCCTCAAGAGAGAGAGAGAGAGAGAGAGAGAGATAGAGAGAGAGAGTGCACACTCTCTTCTCTTAGTCACATCTCATCATAAGAGTGGATACAAGTGACTAAATGAATGTGTTGTGGAAAGACTCTTCTTCCTATGATAGGTAAGGGAGGCCAACAATACTTTGTGGGCCTAAGTCCTTACAAACAACCTACATGATCTCCTGTAGGCCACACAAGTGAGACATCCACTCCAGACTCCATGACAAACATGATGATATACCTAAGAACCGTAGATATTTTCAAACAGATTTCTGAGGTGGATGATTTACAAACAAACCAATACCATAACAACATCAAAGTATTTACAAGGACTATTGTCTTCTTTGGGGTGGATATAGATGGCTTAACCAAGTTTGGACAAGTGAGGTGGGCTTTAGTTGACTGACTGATTTAAGGTGAAGGATAAAGGGTTCATTTATAAGTTCCACCAGTAGTATGAAGAATAGGGAAATGTCTTAACATGGGACTATGTTCTGAGGTACCTTTGCCCATTGATCCCAGCAGTAACATTTCCCTTTATTTTATTTTATTTTTTTGCACACGATTAGTGGATTGAAAGGTACTGGCCCTAGTTTTACACCTTTTGGGATACTAATGAAGACACAGCCTTAGCTCTGTTGCCAGCAAGCGCCCATAGCCTCGACGGAGTTGCCTTAGTAAAGCATATAATGCTAATAGGACTTGCCTACTGCCAATCAAGCATGCATAGCCCCTATAGGAATTATCTATCCTTCCAGCCATTAACCATTTTATTGCTAGGAATTTTCTTTGGATCTTAGGAGAAGACATTGTGCAACTATAGTTCTTCCCGACTCTTGACAACCAGTCACGAGGAATCTACCTGAAAGCGTCGTTTACTGAGGATTCAAGGATTCACTTCAACACAACAAACCCAAGGCACAGGGAAAACACGGAGACACGCCTGTTGAAAGAGTTACAGATGAGGAGAGCAAGAGTTAGTCTATCATTTTCAAATCTTTAAGATGTAGACCAAAATATGAAGTGATGTGCATGAAATTTGAGTGGCCAGAAATGGAACCGAAGAAGGGGGGAGATATTCTTGTAAAGACCAAGAGTCATCCTAGTTCAATGGTATGCAAGTAAATCAAGAATCCTTTCGCCAACCCATGGGTGGCACTGCTAACTATACTCATAAGATAACCGATACATCATGTAGTAGCAGCGATATGAAGTACAACATTAATCATTATACATCATCTGACATGGTATATCAGTAGAAAATGACATAAATGCATGATCATCACATCATCACAGCATTGGAATCATATAGAAGGCCCAACAAGAAGCATAAATGGGCCACAATAGTCTCGTATATATCCTCATGCAATAGCAAAAATAAGCTAAAAAATATGCTCTGAATATGGCATAACAGTACTTTTAAAAGAAAGCAGGGTTCGAGTTTAAAATAGATGCCCCCACTAAAGACTAAAAAAGAAAAGAATAAACCTTATCCTAAGTAGTGATATAAAACCCATTCTTTCTCTTCATTTCAATCTTATGATTCACACTATATTGGAGGATGCCATTTCAACTGGGGAAGCTGTTCTTCACATGTGGGCACTCATTTTTCACCTGTAGGTAGCATGTGGACACTTGTTTTGCAGGTATACTTGTTTTTGCTATAGTTGTATTTACTATTTTGTATTTTAATTTTATTTTCTGTAATACAAACATATGTATGTTGTATAGTTCCAGCAATATTCTCGTACCTGCACACCAATGTGGAGATCTATCCTGGGTATTCCAGAATCGATACCTGTACCCATCATACCCCTGTGCGTTTTACCTGTGCAGCCTTGTTTTGGACAGACGCTAATAGTGTGAAAGGAGTGATTTTTAATTTAATAAATGAAACGCATGTTGTGGTCTATCAAAACTTATTTCAATGTTGGGAAGAACCAATTGATGAATAACATTCTGAAAATAAAATGTTAAAGGATTGTGAAGTCTAATGTTTTATTGCCAAAAGGAAAAGTCTAATTTTGTAGTAGATGTTGAAAGATAAGTAGTGATTTCTGAATCTTGATTCAAAAGAATTAAAAAACTGACCTATATTATTTGTCATAGCATGTTTTACAAATTTGTTGGCACTAAATTTTCACCTTAACTTTTTATATTAATTCTTCTCTGGGTTTTGCAGAGCTAGATATGGAGTTCAGTAAAACTGAAATAAAATTAAGACGCTTGCTTGCTTCTGCTCCTAATCAGGAGAATCAAGCTAAGCTCATACACGTAAGCATCTTCTTTTAGCCACTGCTTTATATTTATTTAGTTCAATAACTGCACTGAGGTTGTGCTTGTATATGTGGAGTTAGACTTGATATGCTACAGTATTATTGAAGGACATTAAATTGCCTTCTATTCTTATAATTCCTTGATTTCATTTCTGATCCTGCTTATTTGCACTGAGGTTGTGGTTGTGTTTCTGACATGTTACAAATTTATTATTAAAGGGCATCGAATTGCCTTCTCTTCCTGTATTTCTTTGATTTTAAATCTGGTACTAGGTTTTGAAAATGATAAATGCTATATAACTTTTAAAATAGCTACATATGAAAGTGCTATCTTCATGCCAATTATATGATAACAAAAGCTGTACCTTGCAATAAAAAATTAAAATATATTTCACTGCCACCTTAGTTATAAATAAGGTATTAGTAGCTTCCATGAATCATTAATTTGTGTACCTAATTGTTCCGGTAAGATTGGATAGAGCGTATCTTCTTCAGACGATAGTTAAGCTAGTAATACATTGTAGAAAATGTCTCACTTGATAGTGATGCAAAGGAAAACATATTTTTATTCTTAAGGAAAATAGAGGTTTTAGTAAATTAGTAAAAAGTACAAAATGTTGGTGGATAGAGTAGCCAACTTTCAGTATAACTATAATCCTATATGTTCGGCCTAAAATCCTGATGTGATAGTACATTCTTCCTGGCCATTTACAAAAGTGAAGTCCAAAGACTAATGTCCAATTCTTATACTGATATATAATAATAGAACTACTGCCTATGCTACTTAATAGACTCATTTATTGGAAAATGGGTCCCTAGTGCCTATATTTTACAAACACTTTAAGAATGATAAAGCTATTGGATTTGTGCCTTACAGGCTGAACTTCTATGCAAAATCTTTCAGTTCTATGCCAGGGTGTTTTGCTTCATTGTGTAACAGCTTGAACTAGCGGGTATAGTTAAAGCCCCAATGAACACGGCTAGCCCAACTGCAACCTATAGGTGTTACCCACTATCACCTTGATAACCACCTCTCTGCACTTCTGATTGGCTCTTCTTCAATTCAAAGGGGGCTTCTCTAGATAGGATTTGCTAGACTATGGAAATGAGGGCACAAGGTGACTTGAAGAGTTAGCCTTAGCAAAACTTGAGGCCTTTCTTTGTAGTATAGGTGATGGGAGAATTTTGGAGACTAGTGCCAATCCGCAGGGCATATGGAGTCTCGGAGTGATTCCCTCTTAGGCCTTGTTTGTAAATGTTTGATTGGAACCTTTGCAAAGCAAGACATGTTCCTACCCCAAAACTATTCAAGCTTCATTTAGAATTTTAGCAAGGAAGGGTGTCTCTTTGGCACACACCTCCAACCTCTAACCCTAGCTTGTACCCTAGCCTATGCAAACTTGATTTGTAACCCTCCTAAGATAGCAAACTGCAAGACATGCCACAAGGCTAAACCACAAGTTGGCCTTAGCAAAACTTGAGGTCTTTCTTTGTAGTATAGGTGATGGGAGAATTTTGGAGACTAGTGTCAATCCCCTGGGCATATGGAGTCTCGGGATGATTCCCTTTTGGGCCTTGTTTGTAAATGTTTGATTGGAACCTCTGCAAAGCAAGACAAGTTCCTACCCCAAAACTATTCAAGCTTCATGCAGAATTTTATCAAGGAAGGTGTCTCTTTGGCACACACCTCCAACCTCTAACCCTAGATTGTACCCTAGCCTATGCAAACTTGATTCACAACTCTCCTAAGATATCCAAACTGCAAGACATGCCACAAGGCTAAACCACAAAATAAACAAGATCATTCCACTTGAGCAAATTTACCCCATAAGTGAATTAGGTCAGAGATATTACAATTATAAAAGATGCATGTTACTTCAATATTCAGCCATCAAGGAACCGAAAAGAAGAAATCCTTCACACTTCAAAATGCTCCATGAAAAGATATGTCAATTAGGCTTTAAAAGAAAGAGAGCTCAAATGGGGAAGTAGTAGAGCTCAATGGTCCATGTGATGCGGGGATGGTCCAAATGCGGTAGAGCATGGTCCAAAGTGTACAATCTTTCCCATGTGCCAAGGAGGTGAGGGTTGTTAATTTTTCTAAATCCCTCACCTAGATAATTACTTCCTAGTGATTTCCTGTAGCATACTAAATTTCCTGCAACATACTCTAAATAATTTATACCGGTTGGAATTTATTATTAGATATTTAATAGTGGAAGCAAAATGGAAACATATCTACTCAATAACACATGCACAAATTTTTCTGCCCTTCATATCTGTTTTTCATTAAATAATGTCCAAGCATACAAGGGCTCCCTTACTAGGAAAATGGCCCAATGAGAAAAATAAAAAAATACAATCACAACAAACCTGGAAATTTTGCCCTCAGAAAACTTCTTCAGCTTGCAAATCTCCCCAAGAGAAACTCCTACTGCTGTTGCTACCCTGTACAGCCTATATGGCCTTCTACGACCTGATTCGTACAACCTATATGGAAGTCTGTGTGTTGTTGTTCGACTGCAGCCTGCTGTATGACAGTCGTACGGTATTGTACAACCCTCTTGCTGGTTGTACGGTGCTGTTGGACTGTACGACTCCCCTGCAAACTGTTGTACGATCCTTGCATACTACTGTACGACCCTTGCTGGCTGAAAACTGAGCTGGTACAACCTCTAGAAAGATTCTATGAACTGTTGTCTTTCCAATTGCCAAATTTTAAAGTGAAAGTCGTCCTTCAGTCTCTCAAAGCTAGTGTGTCTAATAATGATGATATCTTCCCCTCTCACCTTGGATGCCTTTTTATAATCTTGAGAAGAGCCAAAACCCTAACCTCCTAAGTGATCAATGGTTGAGATCATAACTCCCACTCACATCGGTGGCTAAGATTCTCTTAATTAACTTAAATCATTAATGCCAAAAACTTAGGCATTTTATTAAATTAACCTCAATTATTTCTAAAAAGACATTCACTTTAATAATTAACTTAATAAAGTGAATTTCCAAAGTTTTGAGAGGTATTAATGATGATTTCCACAGGTTAGACACAAACCCATGTAGAAATACCCATTCGAGCTACAGACTTGAACACTTCCTCTTAGTAAGGAAGGTATTCTCCACCACTCCTAGTTTATCTCTAAAGAAGACAAACTTCTGTTTCACCAAGGATTTGGCAGCTCATGAGAAGAAGGGCATAAAAACCGAGAGGATGATTCTAGATGCTATAGAGGATCACCTAATTCCTCATGCGACAAGAAAACATCGGCAAGAGATATGTTTATAGCTCTGACGGATTTATTCTAGAATGATAACATGAATAGGAAGATGATTATGACAGATAAGCTTAGGGATGTTCGAATGACCAGATCTAACAATGTTACCAGCTATCTCATGGAGATCACTAAGATATGTAATGAACTTGCAGCCGTTGGGGAGAAATTAGCCGATGCAGAGCCTTGTCAGTGTGGTATTAAATGGATTCACCAAGCCTTGGGAACCATTCGTAAAAGGACTTTGTGCTCGGGAGAAACTTCCCACCTCAGAGAGGCTTTGGGAGGATTGCATCCAGGAAGAGGCTTGGTGGAACAACAGAGAAGATAAATACTTGAATCTAATAAAGATATATATTAAAAAATGTCAGATGCTTTACAATAAGTCCCTTTTGTTGGCTTTATATACATATTTTAAGTGACTGTTCGTAAAGTCACCATGTTACACGGTAATTAATTTTTTTGGTTAATTATATCTAAAGGTAATTTATATTTATTACTTATTTATACTTGTTTTATTGTATATAACCTCGGGATGAGTCTAGGGAACGCAAATAGGGAGGTAGTGATGAGAACTTGGCCTTTGTCAGCAAGGCAAGAAAGGGAAAAGGAAAGAGTTCTAGCAAGAAGGGTAGCAATGAGGGGGAAGCCCACAACCGAGGAAGAAGGACTTGAATAAAATCGAGTGTTTCATGTGCCATAATAATGGACACTATGCATCTCAGTGTCTAGAGAAGAAGGGAAAAGGAAAGACCCAACAGGTAGCAGCATCTACAGAGACTCAGTTGAGTGAGTTTTATGGGAACTTCGAGAGTGTTTTCTCACTAGTTTCTTGCCTTTCTACCAGTACAGTTGTTAGGAGTGCATGGTACTTGGACAGTGTTGCATCTTGTCATACGATAGAAGCACAGGAGCTATTCAACAGATCGACGGAGTCATGCCCAAGGTCCATGTGGAGCTTGGTGATGATGCCACGTATGCAGTCAGAGAAGAAGTAACAATTTCATTCCAGCTTGAGTCAGGTGGTTCATTTGATTCACAGGATGTGCTATTTGTACCAAGACTTAAGAAGAACTTGCTCTCAGTCTCAGTCATGGAGGACAAGGGTTTTGTCGTTATCTTTAGGAGAGGGAAAGCACTCATACATCTAGAGGGAGCTAGCCTTGACACAACAATGAGGATTGGGGCTAGAGAGGGCAGCTTATACAGGTTGTAGGGGAAGCCTGTTAAGGGTTTGGTACATGAAATCAACAACTTGTGCGAGCTTTGGCACATGATGGTGGGACACTTGCATTACAAAGCATCGTTGATTTCTGAGGGAGATTGTCACTGGTCTTCCATATATTCCAGTGTTGAGCAGTAGGGAGTATGTAGATGGTGTGCACTTAGCAAGAATGTCAAGACTTCTTTTCCAAGCAGTGAGAGTAGGTCTAAGAGGATCTTGGATCTCATTCATTCAAATGTGTGTGGGATGATGTCTGTAGTATCTGTGTAGGGAGCATCGTACTATGTGATGTTCATTGATGATTTTTCTAGGAAAACCTGCATCTTCTTTATGATGACCAAGGATGAGGTATTCGATCAATTTCGGTGGTTCAAGGCTCAGATGGAGAACTTGATGATAAAGAAGATCAAGGTCTTGAGGTCATACAATGGGGGAGAGTACACCTCCAATGACTTCAAGGATTTCTGCAAGGAGGCAAGGATCAAGAGGGAGAAGACCGTCTGATACAACCTGTTATCACAAATCTTGTAGTTGCCCTGTGAGGTGATCCTATTCAGGACGACAGAGGAAAGGCAACCAAAGTCGTGACCTACGATATCCAAGACCTCCGAAAGAACTCGGATGTCACACCAGTCAAGGATACTGACACTTCAAACTCAGTGAAAACACAAAGCCCAGGGGCCGTCCCTATCACCAAGAAACCCTAAAACAAGGAAAATGAATGAGTAGCCAAGGGAAACTTGGTGGAATCTCTTAGTAGGTGGTTAATTAGTGTTTAGAACGATTATCAAGAGATTTCGAGCATCCAGGTGAAAAAGCCCCAAATTTACCCTACGGTTTATGCAGAAAAATTGGGATCTAGGGCAAAATGGTGAAATTAAATAAAATTGGACACCCAGATTGATTGTTGGATGTAAAATTAGGGAAATAAAGTTGAAACCAACAATACCCAGTTTGTGCTTTGTGAAATACCCACTTCCCTCAAGGGCGGCGTTTTTCCCTAAGTAGCAAGCTAGTGCTTTGGATGGGTAAATGGAGTCCGATTGTGATGAAACTTTAAACTTAAGGTTTTTATGTTAATTCCGAAGTGGGTTTTAAATTTTATAGCTCGCCATAAGCTAGAACCTATGGATCTACGAAATGAGGGTTTTACTGTAATAGAATGATGAACAATGCATATACAGAAAATAAAAGAAGAGAAATTTTCTTGCGAGACATACTTGGATCTTGCAGATGAACTGAGAAATGATGAAGAATGCCACTTTCTTGTTGAAATGAACTTTTCCGAGGAAGATCTTGTTGTTGTTTTGCCATAGCCAGTCACCCTAGCACCTCCTTCAACTTGCTAGATCAGAGAAAAATGAACTGATCAGACAAACGAACGAGATCTGTAGAATACAAAGAAGAAATATAATAAAAAATCATAAAGAACAAGATACTCCCTAATTCGAACACCCAGGAGCCAGGACGAAGGTGAGTTGCCCCACAAAAACGCCCTCTCTCTCTCCTCTTGAATAAAGCTCAGTATAGAAGAGTAGCAATGCCAATCAACAGATCATCAAACCATCCACAAGATACACAGAAAAAGAATCCCAGACAAAAATCTCTTTATTAAAATTCCGGTACCAAAGCTCCTGAATTACAATGGGGGGGGTCACCTCTCTTAAATAGCTAGAGAGTGTGCCCACATTTTAACCAACTATCATCCAATGGTTGAGATTAAAACATCTTCGATGGTGGAGATCAAAAATATCAAGATCAATACATGGATCAAGTGACCGAGTCAACATGGGGGCGCACTTTGCTCAAGAACGCCTATCCCAAGTCAAAATCACAATATAACATAAAGTATGCCATAATAATACATGAGAGGGGTCACTTAAGGGATTAATTCACCCTAAGCCCCTTTACAACTTCATAATATAAGATATAACAGTGAAATACATGAATGGCCAAGTTGAGGGGGCGTCCCTTGGGGGGTTTTTCTCACTGGCTGAGCCAAAATAAAATAATCCAGACGTCTGCTGACTAGAAACTGCTGGAGGACTGTCCGGGATGTTGAGAAACATCATCTGCCAAAATTCCAAGCCATTTCCTTGACCTAGGAGATCAAATCGATTTTTTCAGTGATTTCTCTTGTTCATTTTTTGCTGGTACAAACTCTGGGAAATGATAAATCCACCATAACTCTGTCCAGGGTGCAAACTAGGGAAAACTGACTGCTCTGGATAATTTGGAGACATAGAAGAATGGTATAAGTGACTACTCATACCCCTTGGAACACTGATATGCTTTAGGAGAACCAATCATACTGCCATCTAGAATAAAATTTGATCATTTGACCAATAATTATGTGATAATAATCACTTTTCTGGAGAACCGGGGCCAAACTCTCGAAACTGAAACCGCAGTATTGGTCCTGTGCATGTCTCGAACAAATGTAGACCATGTTGTATTTTTGAGTCACTGCCTTGGGAACTGTGATTGGCTTGGTCAACTGGTTTGACTAGGTCAAAGTACCCAAAATCAAGGTGAGATACTGTATCAATATGATCCTGCAACCATCCAAGGTAAGAAATGCTCCAATAATGTATATCAAAACCAAGCATAAATCAGTTATTCATAATCATGGTGACATATAATAATAATAAGATGTATCTGTGCTTTTGAGAAATATTGGAGATTTCTGGAAGTCTGATTGTTCATGCCATACTTACAAAGTGTAAACAATGTGCTACAGAGGATGGAAAAACAAGGTTTAAGCAAAGGGAAATGACTTTCAACCGACTTTAACTTAGTGAGCTATCTGAATGTTGCATAATACACTCTACCAAGGTGACATATGTATGACAGATAGCAAAAGGGGATGCAGGTGTCTCACTAATGGATAAAGTACTTGGATATGTTTCCCTTAGAGTCTAACGAGTTTTCCTTTGCACTTTAGTTGTAACATAGGTCAACCTTCAAAGGTAGGTGCCTTGGAAGCCTTCTGGGCTCCAGTACTGACGAAGACCCAGCCTTTGCAAGCTAGTCTTACCTTGATTCCCTGTGGGGGCACATGAGCCGAACACTATACAAGGAGTGAGTGCTCATCCTTTGACCATCAACCTTTTCAAATCACTTTACATTTCACAAGATAGTAGCCAGCCTACAAGAGCAGGTGCCCTGGAAAGCCTTTTTGGCTCCAGTAAATGACTAAGGCCTAGCCTCGCTGCCAGCGAGCGTCCATAGCCTCGGCAGGTTTGCCTCTCCCTGCCGCCCCTGTAGAGGGAAGAATGAGCCTTACATTATACAAGGAATGAGTGCTCAAACTCTTGGGCACTGACTACTTTTAAACATTCAACTTTTGCATCTTTAGATATGGCTTTTATGCGTTCCGATGCTTTAGTGTTTAGTAACACTGTTATAATGGAGCACTTGCTTTGAGAACTAAAGGAGAACTACCCTGTGAACTCAGCCACACTGGCCAAGCCACATACTTCATAGCCAGAGACACAGAACAACATGGAGTCTATCATACATAGGGGTCACGATGGGGAAAAGGATCTTCAATCTCACAAGTCTTAATCAATCTAAGTCATGGGACAAAATCAAAGGTGGATGAACTGGATGGATGGGGATAAGTGACATGGAACCAACCTAGCANACATGATAAGCATAGGTATCTGACATACATCATAGAGCAAAATCAAACCAAGGAAGTGTATACCTGATCTCACCAAATATACCTGTCTCCAACTGATAAGCTTCTCTATAACTGTGTGTACCAACTCTGATCTGCTGCTCTACTACAATGAACTAGATGATCACCAAAAGCATCTCAATGGACATCTAAATCTCAGTCCTGGCAAGGAAAATCTGATGAACAAGGCTCTGAAATGAAATGAAGCTGTAAAGATCCATGCTGATACCCCATGTAAAAGTAGCTCGGAATAGAAAAAGAGACAAATCTGCATGCTGCATCATGGAAGCTCGACTGCAAATGTATATGTGATAACACAACCCTCAACAGAATGGGGTTGTGGAGAGAGAACCGGTCCATCATAAGTACTAGAAAGGCTATGATTCATGATCAGGGATTGCGTATGTTTCCTTGGGCAGAGGCATGTGACACTAGCTTATTTGCAGAACATGAGTCCTCGCAGGATATTAGAAGACAAGACTTCTAAGGAGGATTTCATAGGAATGATTCGAATGAAACCAAAGATAGGACATTTGAGGATTTGTGGTTGTCTAGTCTACATCCATGTACCTGAGGAGGAGAGGATGAAGCTTGAGCCTTCAAGAGAGAAGGGTATGTTTGTGGGGTATAGGGAGACCTAAAAGGCTTATAGGATATTCATGCCAACACATCGACAGACAGTGGTGAGACGAGGTGTTAAGTTCGAGGAGAACTTGCCACTTGGCATCCAGGAAGTCTCATGAGTTACCACTAGTGGCAGAGGACGAGGAGCAGGAGGCTTTGAAGGGAAAACTGAGTTCACACAATTCAGGGAGTCAGCCTTTAGCTCCTTCAAGTTTTGTTAGGAGACCCAGATGGTTTGAGAACACATTGAGGGATGCTCAGGAACATGTTGAGGCTCTTAGGAGATCATTCAAGGAGAGTAGGCCTTCGAGGAAGTTTCCGAACTATATGGCATTGATGAGTAGCATCATTGATTCTAAGCCTTCTAGTTATGAGGAAGCAACCGACCAACAGGTATGGAGGGATGCTATGGTGGAGGAGTACAATTCCATCATAAAGAATGATGTTTTGGATACTGTGTCTAGACTGGAGGGGAAATCCGTAGTGACTTCCAAGTGGCTTGCATGCTGCAGATGGAAGCATTGATAAATTCAAGGCAAGGTTTGGGGTGAGAGGGTTCTTACAGAGAGGAGTGGACTATGAGGAGACACTCTCTATTCGCCAGATATGCTTTCATTTGGGATGTGATATCTATTTCCTCAGTCAAGAGGTGGAGGATTCACCAGATGGACGTGAAGATAACCTTCCTCAACGGGATCATTGAGGAGGAAGTGTAGATAGAACTACCTTAGGGCTTCGAGGTACATGGGAGGGAGTCTCATGTTTGTAAACATAAGAAAGCCCTGTACGGATTCAAATAGGCACCCAGGGCATGGTATTACAGGATTGATGTATATTTGCAGAGCATGGGTTTCACCAAGAGTGAGACAGATCCTAACTTGTACTTCATACTTGTTGGATTTGAGCCACTCATCTTGGTGTTGTAAGTAGATGATTTATTTCTCATAGGTGCAGAGGAGCTTATAGCAGGGTGCAAGGAAGACTTGGCCATAGAGTTTGAGATGAAAGATATCAGTTTGATGCATTATTTCTTGGGGTTAGAGGTATGTCAGAGACCGGGTGACAGCTTCCTTGGTTAGAGGAAGTACTCAATGGAGATCCTGAAGAGATTCAAGATGGAGGACTATAGACCGATGGCTACACCTATGGTTTCCAAACTGGAGAAGATTGATTCTTCAGATTTAGAGGGAAGATATCAGAGTATGCAGACAGTTGATTGGATCATTGATGTATTTGGTCAACACCAGGCCAACTATATGTTTTGTTGTGAACACCTTGAGCCAATTCATAGTGGAGCTAAGATAGGTGCATCAGGTAGTAGCAAAGCATGTGCTCCTATATTTGAGGAGCAAAGTGGGGTATGGATTGAGGTATCTTGGAGGTGATGAAGTGGACCTGCAGGGTTATTCAGACTTACACTGGGTAGGGAGTGTAGTAGATCGGAAGAGCACCTCAGGGTGCTGCTTCAACGTGGGCTCAATAGTGATTTCTTGGTTTAGCAGGAAGCAAACTTTCGTAGCACTTAGTTTAGCAGAGGCACAGTACGTGGTAGCGAGTATGGCAAGTTGTGAGGTTATTTGGCCTTGCAAATTACTTACAATATTATTTGGTTAGGTGTTGGAGCCTACAATGATTCACTGCGATAATCAAAGTTGTATCAAACTCTCTAAAAATTCAGTGTTTCGTGACAGGTCCAAGCATGTTGAGATCATATATCATTCCATCTGAGACAAGATTCAAGAGTGAACAGGTTGCAGGCATTCTCACCAAACCTTTTGTGAAAGGGAAGTTTGTCTTCTTTAGAGATAAGCTAGGAGTGGTGGAGAATACCTTCCTCGCTAAGAGGGAGTGTGGATGTTTGTAGTTTAGACAGGGATTTCCATGAGTGTGTCTTATGGAAATTGTCATTAGTACCTCTCAGGAACCTAGGAAATTCACTTTATTAAAGTCAATCATTAAAGTGAATGCCTTTTTTAGATTAATTGAGGTTAATTTGGAGGAATGCCTAAGTTTTTGGCATTAGCGATTTAAGTTACTTAATTGAATTTCAACCATTGATCTCATGTGAGTGAGATCTAATCTCATCCATTGGAGTTAGGGTTTTGGTTCATCTCAATAGGATAAATGGCAGCCAAGGTGAGAGGAGAAAGACACAAGAGAAAATCAAGAATTGAGTTGGAAAGGACTTTCTACTTTCCAGATTTGACAGAGAGTGTTGATGATTGTAGCTCGGACATGTACTTCTGCATACGCTAGGTTCCAGGCATGCAAGAGTCGTCCAAATCACCTCTCTAGGTACTTGCTTGAGAGAACAAGTGACTTTTGTATCTCTTTCCTAAGTTACGAAAAACACATTAATTAACTTCATGTTGGCTATTGACTAAAAGTGAACTTAAGATTAAGTCACACCCGTTGATCTTAAGTGAGGCTTGAGATGTAATCTCAGCCATTGATCACTTTAGAGATCTAGGATTAGGGTTTTGGTCATTGAGATGTTATAAAAGGAAGCCTAAGGAGAGCAGGAGACACAACAACCACGCAGAGTCAGTGAGATCTCATTAATTGGTTGGAGAAGGACTTTCAACCAAGTGTGCAGGTGTAGTTGCAAGGGTAGGGTCAGAGGAAAGGAGCAAAGGGGCAGTAAGGGAGATAGAAGCCAACTAGTATGATCAAATGAATGATCTTGAGGTTTGTAAGGCTTGGTTATTTGCAGATTTGTATTTTCTTCAGTAGGTCATTTGCTGGGATGCCCCGCCGCTTGATCATGACATATGGATGACTTAGTAGCCTATTTGACTCCCATAAGCTATAGTCAGTGGAATCAGGGAGTCAATATTGATGTCACTTTGCTAAGAAAGGTGTTTTATTTCCAAAAGTGACTAATAGCCGCTCAAACCTTAGAAAAAGTTGCTTTTAATTGGAATAAGTTAAATGAGGATGGTATTGGGTGTTCCATGGTATTGCCCATGGTATGGAGCTCCAAAGGAAGATAAAAGGAGGGGCAATGCCTCATTTGATCATCATATATTGTTGATTTGATCTCTTGATTGGGTACTCTTGGTAGTGAGGTTTTTCATTAGGGGTTTTGTTAAAACCTCTTCCACTGTGTTTTGGTTTCAGTGGCGAAATTTCCACTCTAGCTAAACAAGGGGGAAATCCACTCAGGGTTTCTAATTGAACTCAGTTGGCTTTTTACCTTCACTCTTGTAGCATCTTGCTTGGTGATTTCTTTAGGGGAACAAATTTATCTATGTGGGCAAAAATCGTGGATACCATTGCATTCGTGGAGGAAGGACGGATCTCTCTTAAGGAGGTCGTGAACATTGTGGGTATTCGAAGAAGGGGTTGATCCCTTTGCTTGTTGGTGGCGGCCCTAGCAAGAGAATCGTGGCTCTCGTGGAGAGGCGTGAGCCTTGGGTGGCTGTATTCTATTGAAGGGGCCGAAATTTGGTGGAGAGGCTGTGAGCTCCAAGGGAGAGCACAAGATTGGGAGCAGGTCGCGACTAGGAGGAGGCACAAGGAGATATATGGAGCCACTAGAAGATAGGGCCAAGGCTTTTATGGAGAGGATGCAGGAGGGTCGAGGAGATTCATGGAGCACGAGAAGAGAGAGTCGAGGCTCTTGTGAAGAGGATGTAGGAGGGTCATGGTAATTTGACCGCGAGCTTGAGAGAGAGGATTGAGAGCTAGGGAGGTAGATTGAGGATCAAGGCATCATCATATTTGAGGAGGTTTTGTGGTTTAAGAGCTTTTGAGGTGGATACATCATCTATCATAGGAGTCATGTCATATTCTTGATATTTGGTATTTGTGCAATTTGTTGCTACATTGTAGCTACTATAGCAACCATAGAGACTTGTGTTGTTCCAACCATAATAAAATCTCAAGACTGTCTCTCTCATTTTATGTGGTCTTGGTTACTTGCAAAATGTTTCACGAAATATCTATTTGAGAGTACATGCAAGTGTTTGAAGAAAGTTCTAAATGAGTAATATGCAAATTGTTAGAGGAAATCTCACACCCAAAACAAAAATGTTGCCTTTAATTGCATTGGGGATATTTCATTTTCCCAAGATGGGAGGCTAGGATTTTATCTTAATAAAATCATTAATTTGCTGGTTTTCTCCCTTTGGTGTTTTCTAGGGTAAATTCATGTGTCAAATGTGTGAATGATTTCCTGTTTTATTTTGCTACGTAATTTGCTAAAATGTCAGTGTGTTTCTGTTTATAATTTGCTAATTATTGAGAACAAAATCAAATTTGGCTTTGATAAATTAACATGGTATCCGAGTGATAAATTCTGAGAAGTGGGAATTCATATTTTGGTGAGGTTTACAAAGAAAACAAAAAAAGAAGAAGATTATCCGGATGGGCCGTATAACCGCTATAAAATCTTGCTGTACGTCTGCATGAACAGGGAAAAGTCACGGGTGTGGTGTTGCGGCAATGGTCAGGCCGGATCTGGCTGCTGACAAAGAAGGTTGACAAGTGGTTGGGGCCAACAGGTAGCAGAGAGTTGTAAAGTAATGGGAAAACATGGAGCATGGAGCTAGCAGAGGAGTGGATGCACACGTTGATCAGACAGTTGAGAGTTGTGAGTAGGGTTGATTAGGCAGTCGAGAGCTGTAAATAGGCCTTAGACACATCACCTTCACACCCAAGGGAGCATAGTGCTCCCGCCCAAGAGGCTGGCTTGGGAACTCGACAGGGCATAGACACAACTATTGACGGACTAGAGGCTTGGCGAAGCGACGCCTTGCCCAAACGACCGACACAAAGTGAGTGGGGCATGCGAACCATGCATGGATGCACACCCACACTAAAGCCCACGCTTAGCCAAATTCAGGGCATGGAAAGCCAAACGAAGTGGAAGTGTGGCACATCGACAAGCAGTGTGGGATGAAGCTCTGGGAGCTCCACATGCCCACGTGGACCATCAGTTGAGCTAGATGTTGGGAGTTGGGGCACGCTTGGACCAAGTGGCCACAAGCTCCATGGAAGATACGCCGAGAGCCCATGACTACGACGGACGGTTGGATGGACAACAACGGCAAGTGTACCAAACGTTGGGCGGACCGTTCGCTAGGACCTTCAGCACGATGAGAGCACTTGTGGAGCGTTGGTTAGGCACTTGGTTAGCAGCTAACACGTCAGCAAAGGGGTGCTTTGGTGTGGGCTCTAAGCAGGGGCTTGACCACTCTTTTGTCACGCCCGCCCACACGGTGGCTATAAAAGAACGAAGGAGAAACGAAGATATGCCATGGAAGTCATAGTGATCTCTGGTGGGGCAACCGTGATCTAAGACACAACTTGCTTAAGGAAGTTCTCTAGCACAAGTAGCCTGTGGGAGAGACGTAGGTTTGGCACACCTACGCTCTTAAAGAGCTTGGCTTGGGGAACACTTCGACAACAGGCAGAATGAGGGTTTTTACAGCAGTCTGTAGCAAGGTTCGACAAAGTTGGTTGGCTGGTTATGGGAGTTCAAGAGAGCTTGCAAGGAGATTTGTTAAAGTCTTGTAACTCCTTGGTTGGTGTGGTTTGTGCTCACCGAGTGGGAAGATGCTTGCGGGCGTTGTCGTCTTTATCTGTTGTAACTCATATTCTGCTATCTTATATAAAACTTTCAACAATCTTGGTTGGGGCTGTCGCCCACATATTTGTGTTGTTTTTGGATGTTCAATGTGTTTTATTGTTTTACGTGGGACGCCAAGAACTTGTAAATTCGACTAAGTGTTTAACAGTAGAAGGTCAACAAGTTAAAAGAAGTTTTCGCAGGTTAAGGTGTAGTTTGCTAGGCTAGTATCCAAGCCAACCTTGCCCTTGGTGAAACCCTGTGGTAATGTCGCACGCTCTTAGCCAACCTCAGTGAGAAAGAGGGCGTTGGGATTAGTGGCTGTGACCGATGCTATCAGAGTGACTCTTGGGCAAGGGTTAGCTCAATTGAGAAATTGTTCGGTTGGTTGCTGAGACTTATGTGGTCGTCGAAGAACAGAAGCACAACAGATCCATGGTACTGTAGATCCGCTGAGCTGCCGGAGTGCAGTTTGCTAAGGGTTTGCCTAGGCTTGTGGAAGAGTTGAGCCGAAGTTTGGGTGACTTGGGCGTGTTGGTTGTCGAAGATAAAGCAGGGCTCTTGGAAAGACCTCAAGTGGTGTTGGTTGGGCATCGCTTGGAAAACGCAAAGATAGGATGCTACTTGGTTGACGACCGACAGAAGCGTGGGTTTGCACCGTAGTAGTGTTGCCTTGGTTGAGGGCATCACGCAGCAAGTAAATTAGACATAATTGTAGTTCAAGCCAAAAGGGTTTGTCAGTCGGTTGGCTTGGCAAGACGCCTAGCTGAGTGCCACGAAGTTGACGGACAGTAGACGAAGGTAGAAAGCTTGGCAAGGGTTTGGTTGGGAGTTCTTGGGAAGACGTTCGGAGTGTTGCAACAACACCAAAATGTGCCCTAGAAGAGTCCTGACTCACACAAGTTAGTAGTATGGCTGAATTTGGGTGGAGCACATGCAAATTGCACCCAGGTAAGCTAAAGCTTTGTTGGACGACATAAATGGACATCTCTATGACGCTCGAAGTTGGAACTTCGCAAGAAGCTCAATCGGGAGTGCTGGACATGGGGAAGTTACAGGGGAAGTTTGTTGGGTGCAACGAAGGAATGTTGGGAAAATATCAAGTGCGGAATGGACAAGGTGTTTGAAGACTTGGTTTGCAAGGAAGAAACGAAGTATGTCGGTTGTAGGAGCGTTCTGATCAGGCTAAGGCGGGGAAGACAACAGGGATAGAGTTGCAAGACACTCAAGGAGAGTCAACCCAAAAGCAACTCGATGTACCAAAGAAGAAACGTGTTGTTTGCTACATTTGCGAAGAGAACCATTACGCCAAGAACTGCCTTTTGAAGGCAGCAACGAAGGCGCAAATGGGACCTACAGTGCGGATGGAAGCCATGAGAGTGATAAGGATTTTGAAGCAATGAAGGTAGTGCAAACCTGCCTTAGTGAAGCAACAGGGAGTCAAGGCGCAAGCCTGCAAGGAAGTCAGCATGGGTTGAGTTTCATGGAAACGACGGTGGGTGGCCTTAGAATTTCGGCATTGGTAGACACCGATGCAATGCACGGTTGGGTGAGCAACAAGATTGTGACATCCCTTCACACCACAATGGAGCTCAACATGGCCAAGTACAAGGCAGTGAACTCAGACGTGAAGATGATGACGAGGAAGTTATACGCAACATCGGTTAAAGTTGGACGATGGCATGGCAAGATGGACTTGGAAGTTGTCCCCTTTAGATGACCACTTGGTGATCTTGGGGCAAGACTTCCTTCGGTTAGCCCGTGCCGTGTCGATTTCGCAGGCAAGTTGCTTGGTGTTCTTAGGTGAGTCTGGAGCATGGAGTATGTTGATGACGCATAAGAGCAGGTTGGGACACTGGTCGTGGATGTCCTTAGTGCAAATACTTGAGGAGTTGGGCACGTCCGGTGACTTGCCTCAACACAACATTCAACAACCACATAATTCGACTAAGGAGGATAAGACTAGCAAAGCTAAGGAAGTTAGTCACCCTTCGACATGAAGGTTGGCTTCGTTGGAAAAATGAGTAGACTTGATCCGTCGGGGGGTTGGACCGCTGTGCATTTTGGGAGATGCTCTGCAGTAGCATTGTGGCTACTTGTTGCTTGCACCAGCCCAGTCTATAGAGATCACCAACGGAAGCACGCCCAGAATGTCGTTAAGCTCCGAAGACGATGACATTTTGGTCAAGCCGAGTTTTGACAAGGAACAACACAAACATGTGTTGCACCAAATAGATGAACAACAGGTTTCAGATGCAGCTAAGGATGTTAAAGGAAACACCAGTGAAGATTGCCCGTCATGTGATGCATCAAAAAATGTTGACATCTGCATCCACACCATTGGCATTTCAGAATCTCAATTGCCGCAGGATAAGTTGGAAGAAGTGGGTTGTCGTCCAAGTGAAGTGGAGGCAGTCCTTGCTTAGAAAGTAAGTGTCACTTTCTCGAGAAAGCAGACAAAGGGGTGGCCAAGGAGGCCTAAGCAGAGTTAAGCATCCTTCAGTAGAAAAATCAGCAAGACATTGGTAGCCTTAGACGATTCAAAGCTTCGAAGGGATTGTGGAAGCAAACCGTTCAAAGGGATGAGCAAAGGTGCTAAGAAGCGAGCTAGGAAAAGGTTGCAGCAAGTGAAGACAGAGGAAGTGTCTTTGACATGTTCACAAGACTGTTGTATGGTGGCAGCAGACGTGATGTAATGTTCCCAAAAGTGACATGCATGCAAACCCTAAAAATGACATGCATGCAAACCCTAAAAGTGAGATGCATGCAAACCCTAAAAGTGACATGCATGCAAACCCTAAAAGTGATATGCATGCAGACCCTAAAAGTGACATGCATGACATCTAAGCATTATTTAATGATGCATGCACCCAATTAAGTCTCCATGCGCATGCATGCAAGTCAACTGCAAATTAGAAGTTAAAGTGACCTAATTAGGTCAAAAGTTAGGGTTTTCACAGTTGAAAGTTATAAAAGAAAGATAAAGTGAATGGAGACTTTACTTTTGGAATATTATTGATTTTGGAGCTCTTGAGTAGCAGCACAGTGTGCGGCCACAGCAGTTGGGGTTGGAGACAACGTCTTTAGCTAATGGGATTTCGACAGTGAGATATCTGCCCTAGTCTCCTTTAGGATAAACCATCCAGGTTTGTCACCGTGTCTATTGCATACATCATTATCTAGTGTTCCAGTATATGTCCAAAGGTTATTTGCAGGTTCATCTGTACAGCCTGGTCATTTAGCTGGGAAACCCTAGTCATTCACCAGGACTCTGGATCGCCATATTTCTTCTGCATGCAGCCTGCATCCTCAGTGATAGGATCACATTACTGCATTGCGTGATTATTAGCTATCTGATTGTCCATCCAGGGCAGCTAGCAACAGTTTACACGGTTGTGGGGGCGTGAGCAGCAGACTGGGAGATCAATTCGCTAGGGCATCTGGAGAGGTCAAAACTCTTGCATGCTCCAACCATCCTCTCTGGCATGGGCACACCTTCCTTCCGACTTATTTCCAGCTGAAACTGACCATCCCTTCAGCAAAAACGTCACACTTGTTTGATTCAGCCATTCGGGGTATTGCAGCAGAAAACAAGGTCATTTCTTCATCAGCTCAACTCATCTTGCATGCGTATTCTCTCTGGAGCATATTCAGCCAGCTTATCAGTGGTAAGTATTCATTTTATCTTGCAAACCCTAACCCTAATTTCAGCTATAAAATAGGGAAATTTTGCATGGCAGTTTGCATGCCCGACTGTTTCAGTAAATTTGCATAGAAATATAAAATATCAGTATTTGGGATATTACACGTGAGCACACTAGCGTTTGGAGTTGCAGAATCCAAATCAACTCAAGCTTGGTTGGGAGAGCTTGGATGCAGCGATGCAGAGATAGAAGTTGTGTTAAGATACTTGTGCAAAGAAGGTTTCGAAGATGTTGGAGGTGGTGGCTGCTGGCACCACTCACCACTTTGTATTGTATGAGCTAACAAGACGTTGGCTCACTGCCTGTGGTGACGACAACGAGGCCATAGGCGCCTTGGCAAGGTGGCCTTAAAACAAAAAACCGCCAAGGAAATGGAGGAAAGATGTGTTGAGGGTGCATGTACGCAACTCAACAGAATGAAGCAGAGAAGAATTTGTCTTATGCAGTTGGCTTGAGGATGCTGAAACGAACCGAGGAAAGATGGTTTCAGAATGAGGAAGTTCGTCTCATGAGTTGGACACTATGGTTGGACTAGCTACCCAACTAGTCTGCTCATGGGGTGTACAACGAATGGAAGTAGGAAGGAACACATGGATTATCGGTTGCTTAATAGGTGGGCAAAAGCACGAATTGTAGAGGCTTCTTTGAAAGCTCAGCAGTTGCAACGTCGGTTGCGGATTAACCAAAAGGCATGGAGTAGTGGTGATCATGACAACAACGGTTGCAGCAAGTTTCCAAGGACAAAAGTCATTTGGAGACGTTGTCAGGACGACAACAAACTTGGATGGGGAAGGGTGTAACAACCTTGAGCCAAGCACACTTAGACACATCACCTTCATGCCCAAGGGAGCCTAGTGCTCCCACCCAAGAAGTTGGCTTGGGCGCCTGACAGGGCATAGACGCAACGTTTGACAGACTAGAGGCTTGGCATAGGGGTGCCTTTCCCAAACGACATGCACGAAGCTAGTGGGGCGTGCAGGCCATGCATGGGCACGCACCCACACTGAAGCCCACACTTAGCCAAATTCAAGGCATGGCAAGCCAAGCAAAATGGGAGTGTGGCACATCGGCAAGCGGCGTGGGACAGAGTTCCGGGAACTCTGCACACCCAAGTGGACCGTCGGGTGAGCTAGACGTTGGCAGTTGGGGCACACTTGGACCAAACGCCCACAAGCTCCACGAGAGACACAATGAGAGCCCACAACGACGACAGACAGTTGGACGGACGACAACGACAAGTGGACTAGATGTTGGGTGGACGAACCGTTCGACAAGACCTTCAACATGATGAGAGCACTTGTGGAGCATTGGCTTGGTAAAGGCACTTGGTTAGCAGCTAACATGTTAGCGAAGGGGCGCTTTGGTGTGGGCACTAAGCAAGGGTGTGACCCAACTGACCACTCTTGGGTCACGCCCGCCCACACGGTGGCTATAAAAGAAGGAAGGACAAACGCAAATATGGCATGGAAGTCATAGTGATCTCTAGTGGGGCAACGAAGATCTAAGACGCAGTTCTCTCAAGGAAGTTTGCTAGCATAGTAGGTGGCCTATGGGAGAGACGTAGGTTTGGCACACCTGCACTCTTAAAGAGCTTGGCTTGGGGAACTCTTCGGCAGTAGGCAAAATGGGGGTTTTTGCAACAGTCAACATCAAGGTTCGACAGAGTTGGCTGGCTGGCTACGATAGTTCAAGAGAGCTTGCAAGGAGATTTGTTAAAGTCTTGTAACTACTCGGTTGGTGCAGTTTGTGCATGCTAAGTGGGAAGACGTGTGCATGTGCTCCTGTCTTTATCTGTTCTAACTCATATTCTGTTATCTTATATAAAACTTGCGGCCTGGTTGGGGTTGTTTCCCACATATATGTGTTGTCTTTGGATGTTCAATGTGTTTTACTGTTTTACATGAGATGCCAAGAACTTGTAAAATTGACTAAGTGTTTAACAATAGAAAGTGAACAAATTAAAAAAAGTTTCCGCAGGTTTAGGCGTAGTCTGCCAGGCTAGTAGCCAAGCTGGCCTTGTCCTTGGTGAAACCCTACGACAGTGTCGCATGCTCTTTAGCCAACCTCGGTGAGAAAGAGGGCATTGGGCTAAGTTGCTGATACAACTATGCTTCACAGTGTCCAAAACGGAAGAAAGGGAAGAGTAAACCTCAACAGTCAACAACATCTGCGGAAGATCAAGAGAAAGAGTTTGTTGAGCTATTTGAGAAGGATTCCTTTTTAGTCTCTTGTATTTTTGGCATAGTTTTCGATAGTGCCTGGTTCTAATCACATGGTGAGGACACGTGAGTTGTTGACCAATTTGTCAAGGACAAACTCAGACTTGCATGTGGAGCCTAGCACCCATGCTAAGTGTGTTGTGAAGGGAGTTGGGACAGTTAGGTTTCAGGCACTTTCAGCTCGAGTCAGGAGGATCTCTGGAGGTGACAAATGTGTTGTATGTACCGAATCTCAAGATGAATTTGGTTTCAGTATCAACATTGGAGGACAATGGATACGCCATCTTTTTTAGAGCGGTTGGGTTCTCATTCGACCGTAGGGATCTAGCATAGAATCAACACATGTTCTTGGTGCCAGAGAGGGAAAGGTATATAGGTTACAGGGAAAACCTGTAGTTGGATCGAAGGGGATCTTGGATCATGGATTGATGTCAATGACAAGTCAAGGAGTAGAAGGATTTGAAGGGTGAGCGGAGTTCCTAGACTGCTTGTGTGGGGGGTTAACCTTTAGAGGGGAAGAGGGAGTTAGCCCCATCTCGTTCTGCCAGGAAACTGAGTTGGTACGAGATGACATTGATGGATGGATGCTTAGGAGCAGGAGGAAGCTCCTAGGAGTACATTGAGGGAGAGGCTTTGACAAAGTTTCCAAACTTCATGGCACTAATTTGTGGCGTTATCGATTTTGTGACTTCTAGTGATCAAGGAGCAGTTGACCAATAGGGTTGGAGGGGTGCCACTGTGCAGCTAGATGCGTGAGACAATGTGCCAAGGTTAGAGGGAGAACTAGTTCCAGGTTGTTCTTTGAGAAGTACCTTCCTCAATAAGAGTTGATTATTGTAGCTTGGACAAGTACTTCTGCATAGGTCAAGTGTCAGGCATGTAGGAGTCGTCCAAATTACCTGTCTACGTACTTGCTTGAGAGAGCAATTGACTTTTGTTTATCCTTCCTAAGTCTAACTTATGAAAAACACATTAATTAACTTAATGTTGGCTAATGACTAAAAGTGAACTTAAGATTAAGTCACAACCATTGATCTTAAGTGAGGCTTGAGATCTAATCTCAACTATTCATCACTTCAGAGATCTAGGGTTATGGTTTTGGTCACTGAAATGTTATAAAAGGAAGCCTAAGGAGAGGAGGAGACACAACAACCACTTAGAGTGAGTGAGATCTTATTGATTGGTTGGAGAAGAACTTTCAGTCAAGTGTGTAGGTGTAAGGGTAGCGTCAGAGGAAAGGAGCTAAGGGACAGTAAGGGAGATAACAACCTACCAGGAAGATCGAAGGACCGATCTTAAGGTTTGTAGGGAATTTCTATTTGTTGATTTGTATTTTCCTCAATGTGCCATTTTCCCAGGACGGGAGCCCATGATTTTATCTTTAATAAAATCATCAGTTTATTGGTTTTTTCCCTTTAGGGTTTTCCAAGGTAAATTCATGTGTCAAATGTGTGAATGGTTTCTCATTTAATTCTGCTGCATAATTCGTTAAAATGTCAGTGTGTTTTTGTTTATAATTTGCTAATTATTGAGAACAAAGATTGGATTTGGGGTTGATAAATTAAAAGAGAGAGATTGCAGCAGTTAGAGAAATTTCCAGGGGGACTTTAGTGATCTGGCAAAGGTTCTATTTTCTACAGGTGCAATCGTACAGATCTGTACAAAGAGCCGTACGACCGTACATCTATGTAGCATGGGTACCCGTACACAGGGGTAGGGAACATGTGCTTGTATCGGGTACTTGGGTACTTGTAAGGTATGTACCTTGCCATACCCTACTGTACCCCATACTCACTCCATGTACTTGAGACGTTGTTATAAAAAAAAGGTACTTACATGCTAAATGGTATGATGTACCCCGTGTTTGGGTACTCCGAGGGTACGACCGACTCAGCAAAAGTCAAATCTGCTGGTGTTGAGGGAGAAAAACTGCCTATTTAATGAAATAATTTAATACAAAATGTTTAAACACTACCTCCAGTTACTATTGATGAGCAGAAGCCTAAATTTGAGAGTGATGCCTATGTGGAGAACTTGTTGACAGAGGACCTTAGTGTTGTTGATGACATTGATCCTGAGGATGTTGATGACATGGCTTGAAGAAGCCAAATCAACTATCTTGTTCATTGTTTACTGTTTTGAACTTTCTATTTCATGTCTAGAAATGCCATTAGGAAACTTTTGAATGTAGTATGACAATGGACTCATGGAGTCTTGGACATATAGTATTATTAATTATAACTTCCAGTATTCCACTTGATATCTATTATCTACTATAATTTATCAAATTTTATGTTTCAAATTTTCAATGTGAATGTTCATCGTTGAATGAATCATGATTTGTAATTTATGAAGAAATCTGAAATATGCATGCGATTTTGATGTACCCCTGATCTACCCAAGTACCCTATTTCAAAAAGTGGCATCCCTGTCTCCGTGCCCAAGTTTCTTGGCAACTTAGGTACGGATTGACCGTATAGATTGTCCACACAGCCATACGGACCCGTACAAGAAGGTTGCACAATCGTACGGATCGGATTTATAAGGCCGTACATCACAGGCCGTATAGTCGTACTAAGCATACAGTACAGTAAATCAGCCGTACGATACAGTAGCAGGCAGAGTGGGTTTGCTGGGCAGATTTGCAGTTAGTAGGATTTTTCTGTGGAGGGCATTGTACCAGGTTTGCTGTTGTATATTTTCTCGAGCTATTTTCCTAGTAAGGGAGCTGCCCTTGTAAGTTTGGGAATTATTGAATGAAAAGCTGATTTGAAGGGAAGAAATTTTGTGTGTTTCTTATTGAGTAGATCTGTTTTCCATTGATATTGTTTCTGCTATTTAAATTTCTGTTAAGAGATCTGAGCAAGTATAAATAAATCAGTGAGCTGAAATTTAATTTTTGGCAAGGAAAAATTAGTAGGAGAAGCCACAGATCTCATTTTAGGAACAAGTAATCGACATACCTCCCCTTGCTGAGAAAGGGGTAACAAGCATCATTTATTGTTAAAGATTTGCTTTATAAATTATGGAGCATAATGGTAATGCCCTTAGAGTAAGTATAAAATAGCAAATACTTTTTCTTTTAAACAGTTGGATAGAAGTTGCTTTAGAATTTGCTAAGTGTAATCCACACATACTACGCCTTTTCTTGGAGGATATACACTTATGTTTCATTTATTTTAGAGTTACGTATTTTTATTTAAATTTACTTTTCCTTAACTTTATTTATCATATTTAGTGTTTTAAAAGTGGGCCGACTCAAACTTGGACTTGGCTGAGTTGATTGAGTTGATGCTCTAGAGTACCGACTTGGCCTTCAAATATGATTGGGGACTGGTTTGGTACAAAACTGGTTGGTTCAGTGTATGAATAGGCCGATTAAGTATACGAATAGGCCGGTTCAGTATCAAATTGGTCCAACTTGACTGAGTTCATACCGACTTAGCTGAGCCAATATTGATTCGATCCCTATAGGCCATAGTGCCCTTCTGGAGGAAAAAATAATTTAATTTTTTAAACCTAAACCCTAAAATCTCTTACCGTAAACACCCTAAAATCACACTATATAGAGACTCTCCCCACCTCCTTATTTGCCTCACACCTCTCTCATTGAGCATTCGTGAGCATTTGGAGTACACCAAGCTAAAGAATGGCCTTGTAGTTCATGTCGTGGATTCCATTCTGAGCAGTGGTGATGAGTTTGATGATTGATCATGTTGACCAGTGATATGTAGAAGGCCAGTAGCTTGTAACATGATTTTTTTCGGACTTTAGAGGCCATTTAAAGCCTCGTTGATAATCTATTTTATTTCAGGTATGTATTGCACTTGGTGCCATTTTGATATATTTACCCTTACAAGGTATATATATATATAAGCAGATTTTGTCTCTAACGGTTTGGAATCTTTAAAAAAAAAGTTCGGTTAAAATTTTAGTGTTGTATGTATTTTATAGTGAACGAATTCATAAAATTCGAACTGGTCCCAGAGTTCAGTCCAGGTAGAGTCCACTGATCCTCGGCTAATTCTGAGTTTTAAAACATTGATGATATTATTGTATAGAGGGAAATGGGGCTCTTTACAACTGGTTGGATATGGTGTGTATCTCTCTCAGTTTGATTGGTGGCATTTGGGCTCTAGTGGGCATTAATAGAATCTCTCCATCTATGTATCAATCTATCTTTGCAGATATGTGTTTGTTATAAAATATTAATTCATCAACTTGTTCTTCAAGCTAACTGCTTTTGGTAGATCGCCTATTCATGTTGACGTGCATTTTTGAGGCAGAAGTAAGAATATTTAATTATAGAAATCTCTTGTTGCTCCTACTTTGAATTTACATTGAACCTACACTATCTTTATGGTTGAGGCGAATGATTTTAAACCAAATTAATAGACATGGTGATGAACTTTTGGGCAGTATGTTTCAACATTACGGGAGTTACTGGCACAATTGACTGGAGAGAGTACACCAGACGGCTTATCAAGGTTTGTTTACAACTTTACCTTCTTTCTCACTCTGTTCTGTAATTCTCTTTCTTCTTTCTCTCAGAACTGCATTCCTGCAGAAAAAAAGGTAAAAAAGGGTGAGAGTTTAACAATAGTAAACCTAGTTTCTTTCTTAGCTGCTTTGGAGAAACTGCTTATCGCTTTCTTAACTTACTTCAAGGTACCTATGTTCAATGAAATCTAGGTGGATACCTCTCAATTGATGGTGATGCCAGTGCAATGATCTTGTATACCTGGTTTCTTTCATAGCTGCTTTGCAAAAACCACCTATTCGCTTGTTTAACTTACTACAGGGTACCTATGTTCAATGAAGTAATCGAGGTGGATGCCTCTTGTTGATGAAGATTTTAGTATAAAAATATACAGACTCACAATGCAACACAATTGCAGAGAGATAAGATAAGATAATTTTATTGTTGCCTAACGAGTGATCACAAAGTTGGTCAATGGCTCTCAAAAGTACAGCCAAGGTGAATGCACATGGGAGTGTGAAAACAACTCCTATCACTAATCTTACTAAAATGAGACTATAATATATTATTCAATGTGAAAAAGAGTTACAAAATTCATATGCCTTTGTGAAAATGATTAAAATCTCCTCAAGTTGCACAATATTGTAACTAAATCTCTTCATTCTCCACAAGCTGATGAATATAATGTTAATGAACTTTGGCATTCTTTGTCTGCTGTTGCAATGCTGGATTCCTTCCTTGCCAACTTCAACACTTTGATTGTCACAATAAAGAATAACTGTGTTACATTTGCCTACTTGCAATGATAGAGCTAATATTTACTAAGGTGTATCTTGTATTGCCTAGCTTAGGACTCTAAGTTAGGAATAGTTGATAAAAGTGACAAATAAAGTGACTTAAATGTTAATTTAGTCACATGTCACTTTATGTTTACATAATTGGTTTCCTAACTTATGTTTCTCCCATGGGACAACTCTATGTATTGACATTTACACTTTTTGAATTAGATCAAATATCTCTCTTTCTTCCTTCTCTCTCTCAAATACTCTGTATATCTGTTATGTGGAACTTTAATATGGTATTAGAGCCATGGGTTAGCATTTGGGATATTAGTGCCATGATAAAGAGTGGGCATATGGAAGTTAAAATTTAAAAGCCAGAGGAACAGTGTTTGCATTTGAAGAAGCACAGTGAGGAAAATGACATTGTTGGCACATCAACATGGGGATGTGATCATGGAGGTTATCACATAGAGAGAAGAAGATGATATTGTTGGCACATCAACATGGGGATGTGGTCATGGAGGTTGGCACATCGGGAAGCATAATCAAAGGAAGAGGACAATGACGCAATGGTTGAACATAGTAACCAGGCGCAGAGAGGCACACAAAATAGTCAAGCATATATTAAATTAATTTTTAATGGGTATATTAAAAATGAAGTTGATTTAACTTTTCTAATGTTTTGAAAGAAATGAAATCTTAAAGGGAGATACTAGTGGCAAGCAAGAATACTTAAAAATTAAAAATATCCTCTAATGGCAGTGTTACCTCAAAAACTAGCACTCTTCCATGATCGAAGATAAGTGGACCCAAATGCAATGTGGATCCAACTAAGACAAGTGGACCCAATGGACCCAGGGCTATGATCATCAACTCTTCAAGGAGGTACGTCCAATGTCACGTCAATGTAATTCCCTTCCTCTTTAGGCCTTGCTCCTTGGTCTATGGGGGGCTCCCCGAAACGAGTTAAGGATAAACCTGTAAGAAACACCATAGAAAGTACTTCTATCCCTGGAAGACCTTCCCACTGTTAATAGATTAGTAAATAATGGTCAAAGATATATGTCTACAATAAATACTTTAACTTGGAAGGTTAGGAACAATGATGAATCTACTGATGTTATTTTCCACAGTAAAAATCAGCAATACAAACCACGAGATAACTCACAAACTAATCGTCGGAATCACCCACAACTTACCTCTGGGAACCAATTAGGTAGGGCACATCAATACCCCCCCTAGGGCGTGCCTTTTTGATGGATAAAAGATGTCATTTGATGCTGATGTTAGACTTTTCCTTCGAGATGGACCTGCAGTAACTCAATAACCAGATCTGAAACAACCCTTTAGGGTTGACGTCACCTAACCCTAGGATGACTTCACCTCCTTTAGGACACTTTTAGGGCTAAAAATTGATTTTTTCTGAAGTTTTTCTAACTTTTAAGGATCTTTACAATATCTTATCAAGATTTGAAATTTATTGCTGCAATCAACTACTTCAGAAAATATCCATTAAAATAACTAGGGATGAAAAATAAATATTTTTGGATTTTTTTCAATAATATAATTTTTTTAGAGTTTTTCACAATATTTGATTTTTTTTGTATTTTTGCAATATATATAGTACAAAAATTTGATAAAAAGAGAGTTTGTTGAAGATTGGGCAAACAAGACTGTCTTACCCCTCCAGGCACAAGGAATTTTAGTCAACGTACCTCTCAAACTTTGGCAAATTGATTTTGTATGAACTAGGACAAGATCAAGAAACCTTAGGTTGTGTTGATCTTAACCTAGTTAGGACAAAATAAAGAAGCCAAGGCCCTAAACGGGAGAGGCTCTCTGAGGAGAGGCGTCCCACTTCACAAGACAATGCTTATTGCAATAAAACCCTAGCTAAGGCCCACCTTGGATGCCTTAGACAGTGCAAGACAAGATAACAAGAAGTTATTGCCAAATTTAAGAGAAAAGAGAAATAAGTTTCCCTTTTAAGAATCCCTTAACTTGAACACATCTTGAGAAATTAGTAAAGAACCATAACATCATAAAGTAACCCTTGCAGTCCAGAAAATTCACCCAAGGAGAGAGGTGCACACTAGTTAACCAATGCACACAAGGAGAAATAGAGAAATAACTTTGTTTGATCCCATGATCTTGTTCAATTTGATCATGTGCATGTAATTCTTTAAAATTTGCAAACTGTAATATAGATAGATCTTGAAAAGTAAATATCAGTAAGACAAGTGTATTAGTCAACCAAGCATCACGCAATTGAACACAATATGCAAT
>LPNX010011757.1:249519-293241 GCA_001517045.1 Pseudotsuga menziesii | reverse complement strand
TCGCTCAGAGCTAGGAGGCGCGCCCCCTCCTGCGTTTCCTGGAGTTTCTCATTTTTGGGGGCGTGAGGAAACGTTTCTGGAGGAGCCCCCAAGCCCCCGGGGCATGGGGGGCGAGCCCCCGACCCTGGGGGGCGAGTTTCCGTGGAACACTGACAATATGTTTTTCACGGGGAAACCTTTAAAGGACAAATCCCCCAAAGCATTAGTAATTCATCCCTTAAACGAGATGAATGAGTTTGTAGATGAAGTAAGAAAAAATTATCTCATAATTCTGAGATGAATGTTTAAACAAATTTTCCAAACCCTAGTAGGCTAACTGCTACGTTCAACTGCTGTTGCCAATGACCACTAAACCTATTGCCCGAAGTTCAGTGTGACTGCTGCCCATGCGGTTTGACTGCTGCCCAAACTGCTTCCCAGAAGTGACCTGCTGCTCGAACTTCTGGTTTCTGCCCGGACTGTACCTGCTACCCGAATGTCAGTAGCTGCCTGAAATTCTCTTCTCTGCTGCTCGAACCTCTTTTCTGTTTCCCGAATCTTGTTTGCAGCTTCCCCGAAGTTTTGTTAGTTGCCTGGATTCTGGTAGTAGTTGCCCAAGGCTGTTAGGGTTTCCCGAGATCAGTTGTAGGGTTGCCCGTGATAGCTGGAGGCTGCCCGAGATTGTTTGGATGTTGTTGTGTCTTCCTGTGTATAGCCCGAGACCTCAGCAAGGGAGGGGTAGTGATCTACTGCTGGTTAAGATCACCAGCGAAGATAGTTGGGCCATGCAAGAGAGTTGGAGCAGCCACCCCAACCCACCAACGAGGGTGTTGCAACTTGTTGCTGCTCACCACCGTGACCTGAGTATGGAGAAGCCCTTGGCTTTGTGAGCTACTGTAGCAACAATTACTTATCCACTGTGCACTGTAATAATGAGAAGGGAGATGCCCTAGTAAGTTATGTTGCCACTAGGGCAAGAAGAAGACATAAAACCCAGCCTCAGTCTTTCCTTTAATAGCAGCGAAAGTTGATCTCAGTCACGAATGGAGCAGTTAAATAATGATTGTTGTGTATTGAAATGACTTTTAAGTATCATTTATTTATAGACTTTCAAACAAAAGAGTTGGTCCCACATAATTAGGAGTTGACATTAGGGTTTTATTTTTTTTCAACTTTGACCCTTTTTACTTTAACCTTTTGTGGTACAAAAGTCTTCTTTGTATTTTGACTTGTGTCATTTGGTCTTCCGCATGTACCAAGGCTTAGGGTAAGGTGGTCCTTCAAGTGTTTTGAGGTCAAAGCAAGTGGTCTCGGTCCTGCATGCCCACTCAAAGTACATCTTCGTAAATAGGGTGAATTACTAATGCTTGTAACTTGAACTCCTTGTGTGACCAAGATCAGGTACTGGGTGTCTCAACCAAGGGTAGCTAATCCCTGGAGAAGGTCACAGAGCCCATAGATCAAGGAGAGGAGTGCATGACGTGCCCAGATCCGGTCTAGGGCTTATGGTGATGACCTGGTAACTAACCAAGTGCCTCAACCCTAGGCTGCATAAATTGACTCAATGTCAAATACTTGGTAACTGACCAAGCGCCTCCATTCTTCTGGAGAATGGCCCTCAGCCCTAGGTTGAGTTTCCTAGTCCCAGACTGGTTCAAATTCCTGGTAACTAAGCAAGTGCCTTCATTCAGTGAATGGCCCTTAGCTCTAGGCTGAGTCCCCCAGTCCTACACTGGTTCAAGTTCCTGGTAACTGACTAGGTGCCTCCATTCAGTGAATGGCCCTCAGCTCTAGGCTGAGTCCCCCAATCCCAAACTGGTTCAAATTCCTGGTAACTAACCAGGTACCTCCATTCAAACAATGGCTCTCAGCCCTAGGCTGAGTCCCCCAGTCCTAGACTGGTTCAAGTTCCTGGTAATTGACCAGGTACCTCCATTCTCTAAGAGAATGGCTCTCGATGCTGCTTAGGAAAAATCAACACTCCCTCTCAATGAGAGAGGTATTCTCTGCCATGCCAAGCTTGTCATGAAAGTACACAAACTTTGTTGATGGCAGAGGCTTGGTCAAAATATCTGCAATCTGTTCGTGTGTATGGATGTATTGCAGCTTCAGAGTGCCTCTTTGTACTAAGTCTTTGATGTAGTGGTACTTCATGTCAATGTGTTTCGATTTGTCGTGAAACACCGGGTTTTTTGAAAGCTTAATGCAACTCTGATTATTGCAATCAATAATCGTTGACTCAAGATTTCCACCGAACAAGTCAGAGAGAAGTTTCCTAAGCCAAACTGCTTCTTTGCGGGCATCACTAGTAGCAATATACTCAGCTTCAGCTGTGGTCTAAGCTATGGAACCCTGTTTCCTGCTGGACCAAGAGATTATTGTTGATCCCATACTGAAGCAATAGCCTGAGGTCCTTTTCCGGTATACTGCATTGCCAGCCCAATCGGAGTTAGCATGTTCAACTAACATTACTCCACTGCTGGAAGTATACCTGAGCCCATAGGTGATAATACCTCGCACATATCTTAGTACATGTTTAGCAGCTATCTAGTGTATGTGCTTCGGATCAGACATGAACTGACTCAGGGTATTCACTGTGTAATAGATATTTGGTCTCATGTGCACTAGATACACCAAGGATCCAATGAGTTGTCGATACAAAGTGGAATCCACATCCTGTGAATTGATGTCCGAGTCACGCAAATTCTTCAAGTTCGTTGTCATGGGTACGCTCAAAGACTTGTAGTCCTGCATCCCAAATCTCTACAAGATATCGACTACATACTTCCCTTGTGTTAGGAAGATCTCGCCTAGCTTTTTCTAGACCTCTAAGCCAAGAAAATAGTGCACCAAACCAAGATCCTTCATTTCAAATTTAGAGGTAAGCTCCCTCTTACATTGAGCTATTAGTTGTTCCTTATCCACATACAATACTAGGATCAAGTGATGGTTATGAACAACCTTAAAGTACAGATTGGAGTCAGCAGTACTTTGGAGAACCCCAAGTTGTGAAGGTAGCCATCAATTCTTGCATACCAAACTCTCGGGGCCTGTTTGAGCCCATACAAGGCTTTCTTTAGTTTACACACAAGGGATTTATCCCCACGAGTCACAAAGCCTTCTGGTTGTTCAATGTAGACTTCCTCATCAATTTTGCCATTGAGGAAGGTTGTTTTTACATCTATCTGATGGAGTTTCCATCCAAACACAACAACAAGGGAGATGATAGTTTTGATGGTGGTATATCTGGCGACATGAGCAAAAGTTTCATCTTAGTCCATGCCTTCTTTTTTAGTAAAGCCACAAGCTACAAATCTAGCCTTGTACTTCTCGATGCTGTCATCAACAACATGCTTGATTTTGTAGAGCCATCTAGATGTTACCACTGACTTTCCTGTCGGTCTAGGAACAACTTCCCACACATCATTTTTCATAATAGAACTATATTCTTCAATCATAGCTTCATTCTATACCTGTTGGCTAGCCGCTTCTTTGTATGTGGAGGGTTTTGCATTGATGAGCTTGCTCATAAGGTGTGAGTACTTCTGAGGCTTTATGCTTTCTCTGAAATTTTTGGGAGGAGCTTTATGCTTCTTTGCTTCTTGCACCGTTTCTCAGTACTAGGCAGGTCTCCTTTTGGAAGGAGGAACCTCAAGTAGTTCTTCAGCTGGTCTTTCAGATTCTTCAGGAAAAACAGTACCTGAATCAAGTTGAAGTGAAGTTGAGCTAACTCCTTCAATTTTGTAGGTGTTGTCATCCCCAAGTTTTACTTGAGTAGTGAACTTCTTCTTTCTGTAGCTAGTAAGTGCTTCACGGAAGCCTGCCATATGTCTAGAAGCACCACTATCTACTAACCAAGAGTTAGCATTGTTAGTGATGGATCCTGAAAGAGCAGAGATCAGGTAGTATTCCCTTCTTGGTTCATCTTCTTTGGAAGACTTAGCATTCTTCTTCTGTTGTAGAAGCTTGGAACCTTCTTTTGAACCTTCTCTTTGGCTGCCTGCAATCATTGGCAAAATGTCCTATCTTATGACAATTAAAACATTCTAAACTTGGACCATTTGAATGTTTACCTTGTGTTTTCTTTTCTTTCTTTTTTCTGAGTGAAGGGCTTCTTGAACTTCCTTGTCTTGGCTGTAAGAGCAAGGTTCCCTTCCTTATTGCCATTTCATCTACACTGAATTCTTCCCTCTTCTTCCAAACAGTCATGCCAAAGTCTGTCAAAGTTTGGATGAGATTCACGTCCACTTACTGCTGCCATAAAAGTCTCCCGAGAACTGGGAAGACCATCGAATACATTCTGTACAAGATCATCATCATCCACAGTTGTGCCAATAGCAGAAAGTCGGTCTCTTACCTGAGCAATCTTTGTGAAGAAGGGGGCAACTCCTTCATCCTTATTCATCTTTAATGTACGAAACTTCTTCTTCAATACTCTCTTTTGGCTGGGTGCCTTCTTTTCATATAAGTTTGTCAAGGTGTCAAAGCATTTTGGCAGTCTTCAATGGTGTGATAGTGGGCATCAAGGTCTCCTTGAACGAGTCATAGATGATCCTCCTTGCTTTTGCTTGTTTCTTCTTGAAATCAATTCTTCCAGCATTAGATGTAGGTTCTTTTGTGGCATTAAGAACCAAGTCATCAAGGTCATTTTCTTCCAAGGTGGCCATGAACCTAGCTTTCCATGAGTTGTAGTTGGCTGACCCCTCAAACTTTTCTTTCAGTCTGAAGGTGTTGGTGGCCATCTCTGATTCACAAGTCTGCTATCTAAGTCTGCAAATGTCCCAAGGTCTAGGAGGATTACAGTAATCTGCTCTCTTACTGCAATCTTCACATGCAGAGCTTCGATACCATCTTGAATTTGAACATGTGCATGTAATTCTTTAAAATTTGCAGACTATTATATAGATAGATCTTGAAAAGTAAATAGCAGTAAGACAAGTGCAGTGGTCAACCAAGCATCACACAATTGTGTTGGACACTGAGAGGGGGGGTGAATCAGTGTAAAGCCAATTTTATAACTTTTCTTAGCTTGTCACAATTAACTACCAATTCATCACTCCATTATTCTACCATTTGCATAATCATTTCATAAACATCTTTCACTTCATCATTCACATATCATAAGCATTTGAATAATCAAGAACCATAATACAACAGAACACAACACCATATAATTTTGTAATCTTTTTGTATTAGTTTTGGTCCAGCTACAACCGTTAGGTAAAATCAGCACCTACTCATACAAAGAGCACCTACTCTTCATCCAGGACCTTGCCTGGTTTTCTTAGACCCTGCTAAGAAGGGTTTGAGGTATCCTAACCTCAAAAGCAAGACAAGCTTGCATTTACAGTTAAAGCTTACTGTCACTTCGTTTCATCAATCACATCAACATTGCTGTAACACTGCTCATCAGTCATCTTGTTCATTTGCTCACTGCTGCTCAACAACCTCTGTACTCTAGTCATTGTCAAATCATCATACAGCTCCTATCACTAATCATCAATCTCTGCTCTTTATCAACACTGCTGCTGTCATTCTATGCTTGTCAACCTCTGCTGCTCAAGTATATCAGAAACACTGTTGCTCTCACTAATCATCTCCATCTTCAAGATCAGCAACATCAACCTTTCATTGGCTGTGCATCATAACTTTGGACTCCCTACCTGGGATATGTATGACTGCTGTAGAAGACTTCAAACCATTCTTCATATCATCACTTCATCATGTACTAGAACTGTCTTGTCTTTGGCTGTTAGTCTTAGACCAGTCATACTTCACAACCTCATGAACGGGGGCTATGTATATGTTTCAAAGGACTGTCATCATCATCATTGGACTGTGTATATTCTTTACACAATGTCACGCTATCAACTTCAGACTTGTGTCAACTGTGGACTATCAATACTGACTGTGTAAAAGAACCCAATCTCAGATCAAAACCAGACTTGGACTGTCTTTACAGGTTCGGGACTATGCTGTCAAATCAAAAGTAGATTAAAGACTATGCTGTCATGAACATGTGTTTACTGTGTCACTGTCATACTGTTGTCATGACATTTCAAGTCATCAAGAAGTTTGCCCAAGCATCGCTACTCATGTCTTCATAAGGTTCTTAGCATGCACTCCTTATCTAAGATAACCAGCAGTCTAAGGTCTGTCCACCAATCAACTGGAAGTCTGCTCATTAACTGCTCATGCCAATCATCAAGAGGTCTGCTGATACATTACTCATACCAGCACATCAAAGGATTTGCTTATAGTAACTTTTATCAACAAGTGCTGTCAAGTCCACCAATTCTTCATATACTAACCAGTCAAACCTCAACTTAATCATAGAGTAAGAAGGGCTGATCAACAAGTGTCATTAGAGCTTAACCCTGCTCTCAATTTATCAAACCAATGTTCTTAAGTTGTTTTCAAACCCTTGCACATAGAATCATCATCTAATCAGCTCACAAGTTGATATCAAACAGCCCACTGTCACTTCAATGTGACATTGCTGTCACCTTATCATCATCTTTGCATCATCATCTTCTTCATTATAGAGAATCACGAGATCATGCCAAACTTTGCCATAACAAATAAACCTTAGTCCTTGAAAGGTCCTAAATTCTGCCCTTGATTAGTTCACAGTACTGTTCACATAACAGTCATGAAGAGTACTGAACTTTTCACCCCAGAACAAGTTATAAAACAGTAATAAATAGAACCTTTCCAATTTTGTAAATAGCCCTTCAACACAACTGAAAATAGGTTTGATTCAGTCTGCAGCAGTACACTCTCCCTAGGCCAAAAAAAAACAGTTTGAAAGAGCTTCTTCAATTGTGCAAACTAGCCCTTGAATATATCATCATTAAGACATGGTGCACTGTACCCTGGGTCTTTATCAGCTGCTGCAAACTCGGACTATGGAAAGTATATGCTGGTCAAAACATGTTTAAAACTTGGACTGTGTAAAGACATCAAAATTCAGACTGTATGTTAAGAAGGAGCCGCAGTAACCATGCAAATTTGGGACTGTAATGAGCTGGTAGAATCCCAAGCAAGTCCAAAATGGACTGCTGTTGGCTGCCCAAAAATTCGGGACTATTTCCTCATCCTTCACAAAATTTGTGAGTCTGTTGCTGCTGCAAATGTTGAATTCTGGAAAATTGTCTGTTGTTGTTGCATTTACCTCAGCCACCTCCCGAAATCAGAACTCAGACTTTTGTTGCCTTCGGACCGTCTTTACTGATATAGACTTGGCATACCCCTGTTCAGAGACATAAAAAGAAAACTTGAATACTTCTCTGCTGTCACCTAAGTCAAAACAGTCTGCTACAACACCTTTTCTCTGCGGCTGACACAGTATCCACCCGAATTTCTCCTCAGTGAGCAGCCCGAAATTATCCTCAGAGTCTACTTTGCACTTCTAGTACACTGTGGCTGCTCTCAGTTGTCTGTACACCCAAAATTTCAGAGCTTATAGAGTTGCTGTAGCTGCCTTAGATGTCCAAGCTTGATGCCCAAAAACATGAAAATAAAACTTCTGTGGCTGCCTCATTCACTACCTCAGTTGACTGTAAATTTCACTCAAAATTCAAAGAGTTTAAAAGTTGACTGTGGCTGTCAAAAAAAATATCAGACTGCTCCTGCGTTTTCCTCAGTGGATTGCTCCTCCGAAATTTGCCTCAGTCAAACCTCCAATTTTTTACCTTCGAGCTCTTTCAAAGTTCACACACTAAAATGAAATTTGTTAGGTTATTTATAGTGGTTTTTTTTATATAGTTTGGAGCCGACCTACATAAAAATAATAATTTTATTTTTATTTTTCTTTTAGACTAATTTATGGAGCCGACTTGTCATGTGACATTTTTTATTTGAATTATTTTTATTTTGTGTTGACACACAACTTTACCATTTCAATGGTCACCATAAGGACAAAACGTTTTGTCATTTTATTTGTCCCACAACCACTCCTTACCATAAGGAAGGGTGTCCTTTGTACATTACCATCAAAAGGGTGCCATTAAGCCACTAGGGCTTCCATACACATTCAATCCACCATGGTGTGTGGGTTCAAGACCCAAACCATCACATGCAAGGGTGTAACCATATCATCTCCTTCAAGGGTTCAAGGACCATTAACCCAACAAATGTGGGTCCAAAGGCTTCTTCATGTCAACCAAGACTTCTCCAAGGGTTTCAAGACTCCATCAAACCATCAATAACCATGCAAGTCACAAATGACCACAAAATGGGTCATTTGGCCCATAAAGGCTTCTTTGGCATGCCAAGGGGCTTCATGGGCTTCTTCATCAAGCAAGGGGCTTCATGGTCTTCTTTAACCGCCTCAACCACATGATCCAGCATGACATTACCTGTGGGGTTGCCAGTCCTTCTCTTAGGGTACCATGACACCATCAGAGCATGAATGACCACATAATGGGTTATTAACAGTGTTCCACGGGGACGCGTCCCGCAGGGTCGGGGACGCGTTTCCACGTTTCCTGCGTCCCGGGGACTTGGGGACTCCTGGGCAAAACTTTCCCTCCCCAACCATGCCCCTGTGAATTTTTTTTTAATGTTTTCCCATTATTTTCACATTTTACAATTCCTACTTGGTACTACTTAGAAAATAAACTGATATATTTAGTATTTACATTGCACAATCATTAATATACATCAAATGAATTATTATTTTTGATATTTTATTTTATTTTTATAATTTTAGAGACGTCCCCACGTCCCCCCCCGAATATCCCTAAATTTGGGGGTGGTCTCCACGCGTCCCGAATGTGTGTTTCCCCGCTCCCGCGTCCCCCCGTCCCGGAAACTTGGGGGAACATTGGTTATTAATGCTTCTCCAAGCCATTTAGGGCTTCTCCATCGTCTACCAAGGCTTCAAGACCATCTCTAGGGTCTTCAGCATCATTAGCAGGGTCTTCAACATCTTCAGCAAAGTGGTGGCTTCAAGATCTAGCCTTGCGGGTACAGGGACCTTGTCAACTGGGTACAAGGTGCTTCAAGGCACAAGCCCACTCTGTAAGGGGTCCAAGGCACTGCAGGTGGGACTTGGTGGCATCAATGACATCCTGTGGGGCCATTGCAAGTCCATGTTGGCATCAATGACAATTTCATCAACAAATTGAACATAAGATGTTTTTCACGGGGAAACCTTTAAAGGACAAAAACCCCAAAGCATTAGTAATTCGTCCCTTAAATGAGATGACTGAGTTTGTAGATGAAGTAAGAAAAATTTATCTCAGAATTCTTAGATGAATGTTTAAACAATTTTCCAAACCCTAGCAAGCTAATTGCTGTTGCTAATGACCACTAAACCTGCTGCTTGAAGTTCAATGTGACTACTACTTGAGTGGTTTGACTCAGAGTCACAGGACTCGCGAGTCAAATCGCAATAATCGCGAGTTTGACTCGGCGCGGCAGGTAAACGATCCGTTCTGGATCGGGGGCGAGTTTAACTCGGGCAAAATGATTTCTAGGCCCTAAATACGCTGTTTTCATTGTCGTTTTGTATCTGTCCTCTCCTCTATCCGCGTCATTTCCAGCTCTCTCATCCTCTATCTCGACGATGGCTTTTCGAGCTCTCTCCTCCTCGACAATGGCTTTCAAGCTCTCCTCTATCCACGCGACGGCCGTGGGCAGACTGGGACAGGTGATCGTGGTAGATAGGAACCTTGATTGAGTGCGATTCTCCTTCATGAATAAGCGGGATTCAACAGTGTTATTGCCAGGGTTCCGGGTTCGACAGGTTATTGCCAGGGTTATTGCGCATATGGACAGTGTTATTTCATGAATAAGCGGGATTCAACAGTGTTATTGCCAGGGTTCCGCGTTCGACAGGTTATTGCCAGGGTTATTGCGCATATGGACAGTGTTATCGCCAGGGTTCAGGTTCGACGGGTTATAAATTAGTTTTTTATTTAATGTATTACTTTTCAGAATAAATGATTTATTAAATGTATTAACTATTGGTTTTATTATTATTTGATTTTGATGTATTTTAAGTATGTTAAAATCTTTTCATGATTAGGTGTTATAAACTTATAAATTATTTATTATTTATTAAATATATTATATATTAGTTTTTCTATTATATGTAAAATACATCAAATATTTCTTTTATATATATAAGATATAATTATCCTATAATTATGTAGGTTAATATATAAATGAAAATAATTTATATTTTAATAATGTTAATATTAATTGATTCAATGTCATTTTTTATTATAAATTTATATTTGGAATAGAGTAGATATAATTTGGGCATTTATATCTATGAAAAATATATGGCTATTTTTAATATATATGAAAAACATATATTTAATTAAAAAAAAATCAAAATATGCATATATATTTGTTTTTTTGTATTTGCCGATTTTTTCCCGATTCTTTCCCGATCCGATTCAAACTCTTCGCTCTTTTGCCTTGTCGATTTATTGCCGATTCCGAGTCTGGTAAGTATGGTTTGACTGCTGCCCGAACTTCTTGTTTCTGCCCGAATTGTACCTGCTGCCCAAAATTCTCTTCTCTGCTCCTGAACCTCTTTTCTGCTGCCCAAATCATGTTTGCAGCTGCCCCAAAGTTTTGTTAGCTGCTCGGATTCCGCTAGTAGCTTCCCAAGGCTGTTAGGGTTTCCCGAGATTAGTTGTAAGGCTAGCCGCTATAGATGGAGGTTGCTCGTAACCATTCTGAGGCTGCCCAAGAGTTGTTTGGATGCTGCTGTGTCTTCCTGTGTATAGCCCAAGACCTTAACATGGGAGGGGCAGTGATCTACTGTTGGTTAAGATCACCAGCGAAGATGGCTGGGTCATGCAAGAGAGTTGGAGCAGCCACCCCAACCACCAACGAGGGTGCTGCAACTTGTTGCTGCTCACCACCGTGACTTGAGAATGGAGAAGCCCAAGGCTCCATGAGCTATTGTAGCAGCAATTACTGATCCACTGTGCATTGCAATAATGAGAATGGAGATGCCCTAGTAAGCTATGCCGCCATACTAGGGCAAGAAGAAGACAAAACCTAGCCACAGTCTTTCCTTCAATAGCAGCGAAAGTTGAGCTGAGTCACGAATGGAGCAGTCAAATAATGATTGTTGTGTATTCAAATGACTTGCAAGTATCATTTATTTATAGACTTTCAAACAAAAGAGTTGGTCCCACATAATTAGGAGTTGACATTAGGGTTTTATTCTTTTTCAACTTTGACCCCTTTTACTTTAACTTTTTGTGGTACAAAAGTCTTCTTTGTATTTTCACTTGTGTCACTTGGTCTTCCTCGTGGACCAAGGCTTAGGGTAAGGTGGTCCTTCAAGTGTTTTGAGGTCAAAGCAAGTGGTCTCTAGGGTCCTTCATGCCCACTCAAAGTACATCTTCATAAATAGGGAGAATTACTAATGCTTTTAACTTGAACTCCTTGTGTCACCAAGATCAGGTATTGGGTGTCTCAACCAGGGGTAGCTAATCCCTGGAGAAGGTCATAGAGCCCATAGATCAAGGAGAGGAGTGCATGGCGTGCCCAGACCTGGTCTAGGGATTATGGTGATGACTTGGTAACTGACCAGGTGCCTCAGCCCTAGGTTGCATCAATTGACTCAATGTCAAATACTTGGTAACTGACCAAGCGTCTCCATTCTCCAGGAGAATGGCCCTCAGCCCTAGGCTAAGTCCCTAGTCCTAGACTGGTTCAAATACCTAGTAACTGACCAGGTGCCTTCATTCAGTGAATGGCCCTCAGCTTTAGGTTGAGTCCCCCAATCCTAGACTGGTTCAAATTCCTGGTAACTGACCAGGTGCCTCCATTCAGTGAATGGCCCTCAGCTCTAGGCCGAGTCCCCCAGTCCTAAACTGGTTCAAATTCTTGGTAACTAACCAGGTACCTCCATTCAAAGAATGGCTCTCAGCCCTAGGTTGAGCCCCCCAGTCCTAGACTGGTCCAAGGTCCTAGTAACTTACCTAGTGCCTCCATTCTCAAAGAGAAGGGCTCTCAATGCTGCTTGGGAAACATCAACAAATCTTGAGTGACAACTAAGGAAGCTAGCCTTATTTATATGTGACTTTAGGCTAACTTAACCTCATTTTTAAGTCGACCATCGTAAAATGACTTTAAATGACTCAAAATGATTTTTTTTTTATGGTTTTTCACCCACAAGCCAAGGACTAAACCTCATAAGGCAAAATAATAATAAAAATGATGGATCGCTGCAACTTGATGAAACATTGAGCATGGAAGGAGGACGCCATGCCCTAACTAACCCCAACGATGTCCTCCTCCTTTAAGTGGCACGACCTCTTCAAAAGGGTGATATCATCATCAATTTGGCATGCTTGAGCCAAGAGGAGGGTTTACACATGACAAAATTAGGTCCAAGTTGGCATAAATGAGGTGTGACAACCCTTACATGTGTAATCACCTTCTACAAAGCATAAACATGAGTGTGACTTGGAGCCCCTAAGCCACGTGTCCTAATGGTGTCATCCCAAGAAGCACTGAACACCAACCCAGGGCAGAAATGACCCAACATTAAGCCAACACTTTCTGGAATGAAAACCAAGAGGACCTGCGATGGCCAGACCACGAGACTTGAGCCCCACTAGACCAACGCTTTTATATAAATAAGCCCCAAGTTGGCGTTTACAATGAAGAAAACACCCCTCTTCTCTGGCATATCTGGTATGGCACACTGCAGAGTATCTTACTATCTAGAGGGTAACAGGTAGCACGATTATTAGTAGGGGAAAAATAGTGTTGGTCAATGTGAATCAATTGATATTGTGGGCATTGAGACAATTGACAACTGTCAAATGGTAACACTACACAAGTGTTTGATAGACAATACTCACATGTTTTTTTATCATAGTGCAGTGGAAGAAACTACAAGCAGGGGATAACTCCAATGAGAATAGGAATTTTTGGTGATCAAAAGATGTTTGTCAAGCAATAGAGCAAGCCCACATGGGCAGGGAGGAAACATAGAGATTGGAAAATAACATGCAATTGAATAAGCTCACGTGGGTAGGGAGGAAGCATACAACTTGAAAAATGATCATATGATAGATGGGAAAATAATTATATAGGAGGAAGCAAATTTTGGCAATCAAGAGTGAAAATCAGTGACAATGAACTTGCAATAGATATCTAAGCAATCAACAAAGACTTGGGAGGTTCTAGTTTGTCTAGAGGAAATGAACATGGGAATTGACAACATTAGGCAAATGGGAAAAAACATCCACATACATTGATAATTAGACAATATAAATGAATCCATAGATGGTTGTGAGAATTGGTGTTTGATTTAGTGGAACAACATTTTTGTCAATATCTATTTTGACCTTATAAATTCGTGTGTTAATCTACTGTACATATTCATGGATTTCATTGAGGGTGAGCTCATGGTTGCAAAGTTCACCATTCGACATTGATGGTTCGTGAGTATATTATTGGGTGGATTGGTTAGTTGGTCCATTGACACAACCTTGACTGTTTGTTGAGTGCCCTTTAAACTTGGCACACGCTTGCATGTCTTTATTATTTAGTGAAAGAAATGTTCGGATAGGTTGTGTTTTTTATAAGATGCATATGGAGGAAACATCATAGGTACATATGGACAGGTGATGTAGTGACAATAGGTGCTCGATACTTACATATTTAGTTCATTATTTAGAGCAAGTATGGAAGGTTGAAGACCCCCAAGGGATGTGATTAGGGTGAGTTTGCAGTGTTATATTTTATATGATTTGATCATGGTTTTGGACACTCTTTGGAGATATATGCACGAGGTTATGTTTTTTGGTAAATATTAGAAGTTGCTATTTTAAGCAATTTCTGCTTTTAGGAGTGGTCTAATTGTCAATCTGATTTCATATTTGAGGAACCGGTTGGAGGATTTGCCTATGGTGTCAGTGTCATTGGATTTCGAGGATGGTCTAATTTTAGCAGGTGATTGGATATTTGGGTACCCATTATGGTGAGCAACATCAATGTTTGATTTCAGGGCCTTCCAAGCACTTTGAAGTTTCAGGGTCCGGTTACATTTTGACATGGTCAAGAGGGACTTTTCATGTGACCTTAGCTTAGCAGTGCTTGGCTTAGAGAAACTTACATTGTTATTTTTAAAGTTTGCCCTTCCTAAAATTAACCTAGCTCTTCATACTATTTTTAATTCTCACATATCCCATAATTTAAAACTTAATTTTAGGGGAATTTTCTTTAGGAAATCGTAGGTTCTATTTTAGGCATGAAAAATATGCACTAATAGAATAAAATAGCCATATATAAGTGTGGTTTCTCTTATGGGTGGTTATTATGGAAAGAGGGTGATATTTTGGAGGGGTATTTTCTTCATACACATGCTATTTTCACTAAAAAAAAAGTGCTATATTTGGAGACTACTACCTCCCTTCTATTTTCCATCTCGCCTATTCATATTCCCTCGTTCTTCTAAATATTGTGCAAGGCATGGAGGAGGAAAATATGAATTTCTTTTAAAGGATTTTGAGTTGTTGAGCTAGCACTTTTCCCCTTCTCCTTTTCTTCTTCCTAGAGAGTTTAAGATTGATATCTAGCATGGAGTATCTATGGTAGTGATTGGTTATGTTGGGTCGTGACTAATACAATCCCATTCAATAGAGTTGATTTGTACCTTTGGAGTATTGTTGTCCAAACTTGTCAGAACTTTGTTCATTCTACAACTTTTGATAATAATGATAGTTTTTTTGGCGACTACTACAGGTTCTTTGTGTGTGATACTTTTCTTTTCATAGGCTTTCATGTGTTATTGATCTTAATCTTGACAGTATTTGAGTGAATAGGCCTCAGATTATCTTTTGTCTGGTTCACTTTCTCCTCTTCTTATCTCTTTGACCTTATAAAAGGCATTGGTTTATTGAAGTTTATCTCTTGATTTCTCGTATAAAAGCAAACTATCATATCTACATTGAAAATTATGCATCTTAGGCATTCTAGGCATATAATAAGGCATTTTTAGATCACTTTAATTCAATTTTTTGTTAGATTATAGCAAGATGAGCTTGATGTTTTTTTAGCGTAGAAATAGAGAGAAATTTTAGTGTTTGTTAGTCTATAATTGCAGTGGGTTGTGTGCCCAACACTTAAATAAAAATTTTCATAGTTTTTGGTGCATTTTTCCTGTTATTAGGTCATGTTTGAGTTGTTTTTCATATGTATTAGCAGAATTATTCAGGACAACAAGCCTTTATTTTGATTTATTGATCGTTTTTTTATTGTTAGTTTGACTCCGAATTCATTAGAGATTCCCTCCGGTGGTTAGCAAGCACTAACTCAAAGTAAAGCGAAAAGTATGTGGTGACAATGTACTATTTCGAGTTATCTTCGAACTGAACAGTTTTAAGTGTTAATGAGGTCTAATTGAAGAGATATTCTACATTTTTCAAGGCAATTTGACAACAATGATACAAGGTGTTTGAATTAAAATAAATAAGATGGGTTCACACTTTAGATCAACGATCTTCTCACCTTCCACAATCTCTATGGGAATCTTGAAGAACTTGCTTTTAGAATTATTGGTGTAATTTGTACTTGTGATCATGATACATTCATATGTATTGTTGGTGCACGGTGATCATGGTTAAAGCCATACTTTATTCTTTTATTGTATTATTAGGTGTGGTTAAGGTTGACCTTGCCAACTTTTATATGTAGCCTTTGTTACCCCTCATATTGCATATGAGTAACTCTTGTGATTTTCATCACAAGATATGGTTTGCAACATGGTACTCATGGAGTTTCTTGATGGACTTGGGGGATGTACATCTTTATGCAACTTCTTTTCTTTTCTTCATGATGGATGTTTGATAAAGATCTTTGGTGGAGGATAATTTTCTCTATGATGGATGGTCAGGTTGATGGTCACGAGGAGGTGGTGTTCTACATGATTCCCTTGGTTGAATGTGTGATGGGGACATACTTGATGCTACATGGAGTTAACGCTTCTTTCATGTCCCCTTTCCGTTGGTGTTGATGTATTATGATAGTGCACTTTGCCTTGGTGAGATTTCCCTAGGGGATATGATTTGATGTTGTAACATTTGCTAGACATTGCCTAGGAGGAATGTGCAATGAATGATGATATTACCATTGTGATGTAATATTTCCTATATTTGAGTTAAAAAGTGGGGTACTACGCATGTTGTTGATGATCGTATTAGTTTTATAGATAGCAATGTAATTTCAATTGCATAATAAATAGGATCACTAAAAGAATAACCAAGCACAGAAACAATAGACACAGATTTTGATCTGGGAAACCACGAAGGGGGAAAACCCAACAACCTTCCAATAGAGATAATCAGTTCAAAGAGCAGTGTACATCCGGATACATAGTAGTCACATATAGCGGAACGATAAACCCCAAGAATCAAAGGAGAAACTCATCCAATAGTAGCGAACCCCAAAAGTCTTCTTGCAATAGTAGTGAACTTCTTCTTTAGCTTGAAGCAAACTTGTTTGATTGCTTGGTGAGAAAGGAGTGAGGGTGCCTTCTATTTATACTTTATCATGTTGACATTTTCACTTTCAAGTGGGGACGACTTGTCTTCTTTTGTTGGGCCGACTTCTCTTTTAGTGTGCAAAATAAGTGTTAGCCAGGGAAGCACTATATCAACACTCCCTCTTAGCCAGGGAAGCATCATCATACTGTAACACACCTAGATATCATTTGTACATCACGACTGTCTCGAACATCTCTGTATCATAAGGAAGGTCTTCCAACACAATTTCGGTCCATCGAGAAGTGTCAACAACTCTACCCAATCTATTGGGGAGTCAACATGCACCAGCTCAACCCAGTCCATCGAGGAACCAATATGCACCAGCTCAATCTAGTCCATCAGAGAGCCAACATGTACCAGTTCAATCCAGTCCATTGGAGAGCCTACGTGCAACAACTCAACTCAGTCCATCGAGGAGTCAACAACTCAACCCAGTCCATCGCAGAGTCAACATGTAATATGCACCAATATGCACCATCCTCTCCACCCTCTCATGTGGTGTCCGAGAGATCTCCACATTTCTTCACAGAATGTCCGAGAGAATGCATTAAATCTATCCATCCCTTCATAGGATGTCCAAGAGATCCACCCACTCCTTCTTAGAGTGTCTGGGACTCAGGAGAATGCACTAGCCTCTCCACCCCTTCTCAGGGTGTCCGAGAGATCTTCCCACTTCTTCTTAGAGTGCCTGGAAGAATGTAGTGGCCTCTCCACTCCTTCTTAGGGTGTCCAAGTGATCTCCCCACTCCTTCTCAAAGTGTCCGGGAGAACGAAGTGGCCTCTCCACCCCTTCTTAGGGTGTCTAAGAGATCTCCCCATTCCATCATAGTGTCTGGGAGAATGTAAGAGAAATATTACCTTGCCCCTTCAAAAAATTAAATATTTATCCAACTGCAATTTTAGATGCTACATGGACTTCTTGTATGCTGCTATGTTTTTATAAAAAATTCTTGAATTATATCATCCACATTTCATCTTACATAAGCTACAACTTACCATTCAATTAGCAATTACTTCAGATTACCATTCTGATTCTGATTATCAAATGCCACCTTCAGTTATCTTCCCATCATATTTACTGAGTTCTCTAAATATCAAAGCTGTCATTTATTTGCATTCTTCGGCTCATTGTTAATTGTCTATACTATATCTCATCACCAATCTACTCTTCATAACATTGATAAAAATCCATTATTATTACTACTAGTAAGTAACATTTATGAACTATCTTGTTTATCACTAGAATCTTATAATGTATTGGACAAACAAGGTATATTGTTTCTCATTCATTCAAAAGGAAATGGGAGAGTTAGAAATCATATAGTGAAGGCAGGCTAACAACAAGGGCTTATAAAATAACAGTTTTATGTTGAAGCAAGATGATTAGTGAAATGTGACATTTTTTTATATGTATGTGTAGCATTTGGTGTAATGAGGATTCGAATTTTGATTGGAGGGTAGGATTAGAGGTATTGATTTAGTAAATATTGAAACATGGATGTATTCTAGAACACCATCTATGTCAAATAAAACTGTAGAGATAATTTCAATTTTTGTCTTGTACACTTTAAGTGACCACCACTTTCACCTTTTGCAGCATTACTATTCGATAGGTAGACACCAAAACATTAGAATTTATGTATCACATATACATTCATCCTCGTGGATCTAAGGTTTAGATTGCAATTTCTTTGTGTTTTTATTCATGTCATGGCTCAAATACTTCAAATGTAAGCTTTGAGAACCATAAAGGGCTTATGAACATAGCTAAGAGGACAAACTTTTTCAATTGATGTATTGCTGACTATACACATATCTAGATTCCTCTCCTCTCAACCATCATCAACAAATGCCAAGTGGTAAATCGTGGTTTTGACTCATAATGATGAGATACATCTATATATTTGATGTCATATTTGTATTGGTTGTCCACTTTTGAGTCCTTGATTGAACAACTATTAGGGTTGAGCATTCAATATCGAACACGATGTATCATTTTTTATTCAACATCCACTGCGTCATATATATCATTGTTGTATCAAGGCTTCTGGATATTCACTGTGTTGAAGTTTTAAATCTGATGTTTCTATTGGAGACTCCACCCATCTTCAGGGAATCAAAATGAAGCTGCTGTAAGTTGGAAAAGTTTGGGCTAAATAAATAAGAAGATGAAAGAATAGCCGTTGAGGATAAAAACCCACCCAAAAAGGGGGGTATACCAAAAAATGAGAAAGAATAAGGAACTTAATAATTTAAAATTTAAAATTAGTTAAGGTTAATAAAAACGAGTAGAAGGGGGTAATAATAAGAAATACAATCCAATGAAGAGGGGGTAAAAATAAAAAGAACAATTAAAATCAAATTGAATAGAATAATAATAAGGGAAAATTTTTCATTCAAATTGATTAAAAATAATAATTAAAAAAGTAATAATTAATTAGGATTAAAAGGTTTATAATAAGAAATGCATTCCAAAAAGAGGCAGGGGGGAATAAAAATAAGAATTAAAATTAAATTGATTATAAAAATAATAATAATATTAAAAGTTATAATTAATTAGGATTAAAACAATGGAGAGGCTTTGAAATTATATATGAAGAGTGAACAATAATTAATAAGTTGAAGTTTGTTATAAAGATAGAGAGGGAGAAGGTATGATTAAATGCAAGGAGAGGGGTGATTAAAACTAAAAAGGGGGAATTGTGAAGAGAACTAAAGACTCAAAGGGTTAACATTTGGAAAATTAATTAATTAGTAATGAAATAGGTAGGATACAAAATAAATGGGAAGTTGATAAATTAACAATAAATCAAGAATCAAAGAAATTAAGGTTTTGCCATAATATAATAATCAAATGATAAAATGGGACAACTCAAATAGAAAAATGATAGAAATCTGTAAGGGTGAAGGCTTTAAAGAAAAAACTGTATTGTAAAGAATTAATGTATAAAATTAAAAATCAAAGAAGCAAAGTAAGGGTTGAAACTTGAAAGTATGAACGGAGGGCTGAACATTAAATGCCAAAAAGGTGGGGTTATGAAAAAAAATTACACAAAAAGGGGGGTATGAAACCATCAGAATTATAATCCGAGATAAAAAGTACTAATGAGAACAAATAATTAGATGGAGAAAAAAGGAAAAGAGGATAAGAGTAAGGAGGGAGGAGGGAAATCGGACAAAAGATCAAGTAGCAACACGGTTTAAATGATGGATTAAAGGTTTCCACGATTGACTTAGATTGTAACCGTCCTCACGATTAAAATTGTTGGGTTTCTTTTCTATTTCAAGTGCTACTCTTATAAGGCGGGAGGTGTAATGAGAGGTGCGTGTGAGGATTTTGGTTTGATCAAAGCAGATAAGGTGTTTCGAATTAAAAGAGTGCTCTGCAATGATAGATTTAGAGAAACGATTGTGATTAGTGTCGGCAATGTGCTCTTTGAGGCAGGCTTGAATGGACCTGCCGATCTTAACAATGTAGGATTTGCCACATGAACACGAAATTTGATAGACCCCTTGGGAGAGAAGGGGGTTGGATTTACCTTTAACGCTTTGAAATAGCTGCTTGAGAGTTTTGTGAGGTTTGAAGATAGTTTTAATATTTTTCTTAATCAAGATTTCAGATATGCAATCAGTAATGCCTTGGATGAAAGGAAGAGAGATTAACACAAGAGAAGGAGGGTTGGGTTAGGGAGGTTTGGGTATGGGTTTGGGATGAAGAATGGATTGAAAAACTTTATTAACTTGGTTAATATTTATCGTTTTTTACATATTTATGTGCCAATGTGTTTATTTGATGTTGCTGTTGGTTTTTATGTTTAAAAATTTGAAAAAATGAATTTATTTTGTATTTTTTAATGCTTGTCATAGTTTGGCAACTTTTTTTCATTTTTTTGTTGATGTTGCCGAGAAGTTGTATTTAGGACCCTTGCTAATTTTTTCCCAATGCTAATTTTTTCAACAATGGTATTGTTAGCCCCCAGATTTTCATTTCGACAAGCTGAAGGTTAAGGGCTAGCACATTCCATTAGGCTGGTATTTAGATAGTATTTCCAGAAAAAACTTTGCTTCTACCAGGGTTGGTTCCCATTGAGTTAAGGTATAGGATTGGTTCAATGATGTTTCCCTGATTTAGAGACAAATAAATAGTTCACAAGTTTTCATCAGATTTGGGAGAGTTGTTATTTTCAACGGTACACCTATTTTTTAGGAGACATGGTTCAGAGGTTGGCATGTCAAAGATGATCATATTTTCGACATCCTTGTGAGCTCAGGATGCAGTGAGCCTTTTTTAGATGACATGCATGCTATTTCTATTTTTAGCAAATTAGGATTTGACTCGCATGGCCTTGCATGGCACTATCAGGGACATGCGTATTTTTGCATGCCAAATATTCAAACATGCAAGCAAGTTCCTATATTTTAGCAATGAGTCATGCATGTGTGACATGTGGTAGTCCTAGGTGATGGCATGTGGCAGTCTTGGTAATGACATGTGATAGTCTTGGTGATGACATGTGGCAGTCTTAGGTGATGACATGTGGCAAGATTTGGGTGCCTATATGAGCCAACAGTGGCGTGTCAAGCACTGGAGTTCACTTGAGGATTACATGAGTTATCAAAGCACACTTGCGTTGATCAACTAGAGACAATTGTGTCGCATGCATTGATAACTGGATGTTTGTGTCAGTGACTAAAGCGCCCTCCTTAGTAGACTAAAGTAAGGAGCTCTTCACATCAGTTAGTCTACAACTACTCTTAGTTTATCTATACTTCTCTGGTGCACATGGGTTTCTCTCACTTCACTTAGGATCTATGTTGCAGGGGTACCCGTCCCCAGGGGTTGGGTTCGTGTCCCCGTCCCGGGTACTGTCCCCATGTCCCGGAAACTAGGTCGGGTACTTCATAGACGTCCCTTGAAGTCCCCGCTGAAGTCCCCAAGTATCGGGTACCTTTGGCCCAAAAACATGAAACTTTGCTCATTTTGCAGACTTTGTCCCCTGATTTTCGAGACTTCGGGGAAACTCCAATATGTGAAAATTAAAAAATATATATATTTTTTATAAAAAAAATTACCTTTACGAAGAGGGACGGGGTAGGTGTGGGTCCCCCTACCTTCTTAAGACCCCACAGGCTTGTCCACTTCTCCCAACGCAAAGTTGAGTCTTGACTTTTGTTGGAGCCCACGAGAGGAGAGCTTGTTGTGCAAAGGAGAGGATACATGCAGAGAAGAGGCAAGCCAAGCTTAGGTTGTCTTAGACTTTAAAGGTGTGTGGATACATGCAGAGAAGAGGCAAGCCAAGCTTAGGTTGTCTTAGACTTTAAAGGTGTGTGCTTTTAAGTTAATGACATGGCACTATCTAGCTTGGAGGGGCTGGTATCTATTCTTAGATTGTTTCTTCTAGAAGGTTGCCTTATTCTTTTATGACTTTGGATCTTGTCATTGGATTTTTCTTGTCATAGTTTGTGTTTATTGTTGATCTTTGTGAAAGTTGTTCCACAGACCGTATTCTTTGTCCTTCATGAATGATATAAAACCTACTTTGTTGATGTTTGTGCAGACGTTTCTATGCATGTGCATATTTCTAATTTTGAAAAACCAAAAGCTCCATCAACTATTGTCATGATTATACTTAAGGTTTACATGTAGTTCCCACTTTATATCAATTATTTATGAACTTTGAAGCAATGTGCATGTTAATTGTACTTGTTACTTATTGAAATTGATTACTAGTGAAAAACAAAATGATTTAATTTCTTCTCTCTCTCTCTCTCTCTCTCTCTCTCTATATATATATATATATATATAGTACCCCTGACGTACCCAAGTCCCCTGTTTCAAAAAGTGGCATCCCTGTACCCAAGTTTCCTAGCAACTTAGCTTAGGATCTAACTCAAAATTATCTTCACTTAACTCAACTATTTGACACCTTACCATGGTTAACATCAATCTAACTAAAGCGCTTTGTCCTCTCTCTCCAGTTCGTTGCCACTCAACTTAGACACACTCCAAGAAAGACTAGTACGCATGAATTGTTGGACTGCACTCCCAACTAGTCTAACTGAGGCACATCCTTGGTTCACTCTGCACCTCACATCAGTCTGGTTCAAGCCAATCTCCACTCCATTGTGCCTGGCATCTCTACCTCACTGCTTCATTGAGTTAACTAAAGCGTACGAGGAAAAGACTTCACATGGACTAAGAAGATGGTTTACTTCACTCATGTTAGAGATAGAGGTATCTTGAGATGTCCTCCATGTAGTTTTGCCTTACATGGAGGTACATCATCAGTATAGGCAGTAGTGTGGAGTGTGAGATGCAGTCCAGCAGCTGGCATGGATTCAGTGATTGAAGACATGCAGTGATACAGTGACTTCTTCAGTCGAATGTGTGGAGTGCAGTGATGCACTAGTTTCTAATGGATGAGATGCATGTGCATGAGAATAGTTGTGCATGTGCATGAGTTTTGCACATTGCACGTAGTTTACACTATTTTTAATGCACGTTTTTTAGCACACTAAAGTGAAATTGTGATGCAAGTCAAATTAGGGTTTTTGAGCCCTAATCTCATCGGAAGATTATAAAAGGAAATTCGAAAGACAAAAGTCAATGTTGCTTGTGAGATTCAGGTGATGAGGAGAGACGAGGAGGGCATATCAATTGGAGAGCGCCGAGGCGCATTCCTGTGAGAGAGTGAGGGTATTTCTTCTAAGTCTAAGGAGGCTCTTCATTCCGGTGGTGAGAGAGATTATCTCACTGGGTTCCTTCAGTGTTTGAGGATCAAAGTAGTTGGGACGTGTTGCAGCAACAGAGTGGTGCACTTCTCCAGCTATACCACATGTGTGAGTGTTGAGACTCATGTCTTGAGGCCAGGAGGGCCAAGAGAGACAAAGGGGTTGTCTTCAGAGATTGAGGAGACCACACAGAGACCTTAGTCAGAGTTGGATTGAAGCAAAGATAGCTAGGGCACACTTCTGAGCAAAGAGGGCGCAATTGTACAGCTGGAGGGGCGTCATTCAAAGATTGAGGACGCAAATCTTCATCCGACAGAGCAGAGCAATGAAGAAGGGCAGAGGGAGTACTTCTTCAAAGGTCAGAGAGACAATATTTATTCTAGAGATTGGCAGCGACAGTGCTCAGATATTCAGAGAGATAGGGCAGACAGCTGGGTGCATTTCCCAAGAGCAGCAGTTGCAGCTGCTTGCAGATTTAGGGCTTTGACCTGTCAGGTTCTCCTTACTATATTTTTTTACTGTTGATTGTATACTCTCTATCTTATTTTGCTCTAGCTCGAGACTGAAGAAAGCCCCATAGATGTTGGTTTTTCCCTTCGGGGTTTCCAGGGTAAATCTGAGTCTAAATTTGTGTGATTGCCATCAGTGTTGGAAGTTGTAGAGATCCTATGTGCTACTGATTATAGTCTTGATTATATGCTTGTATGTGATTTGAGATTAAGCTTTATTATCAGTATATATATCTGGGATAAGAGAGATCTGTAGCCGAGTTGAGATCATGGATTTCCAAAGCGAGTGGAGACCTCTGGAAAATATACAACTCACTTTGTAGCACCCATTTAACAAGGCCCCTACCTGTCATCACTCTGCTCCCATTATTACTTCACTTTGGTGCATCTCTAGAGGATCAAGGCGCATGGTCTCTTCATAGCAGTTCATCAACAATCAAACCACACGTGTCTTCACTTGACTCTAGCGCATACTCCCCTAGGTCATTCAATGCGCATTGGATTTATCTTTAAAAGGAAGAGGTCGCTATTGGTTTCGGATCTCTCTCTCTCGCGCGCGCACGTGCGCTCGCGGGTGCACACGTTTTTCTCCTTTTCTAGCTTATATATTTTTGTGCAGGAAACATCATTGTACTGGTTCCATATCTGTCTCTTTGGGGCAATTGACCTTTTGATTTATGCATATTAAAGCTTTGTTATGCTCGTATCCGCTTCTCATGATTTGATGGTATCTTGATGTGTTTTAAGTGCAATAATTTTTAAGTTTTCACCCTTTTATCTGGGGATAATCTACCATTTATAGCACTTTCAATCTATATTTCTCTATTTCTTTGAAGCTAACGTTGAAGGTAATTCCACCACAATTTTATAAAATCATTTGTCACAACCCCTTTGGCTGTTTAATAACAGGCCAAAGATCCTTTCCTGCTGCTGTTTTTTGGTGTTTTATTGCAGATTTACAGGTTGAAGGCGGCATAGAAAGAGTTAGAGACGCCCCCCTAAGGTTGGCATGCAACAGCCCAAACGGAGAGAAGTTCTGCTAGTGACATTGGGCAGTTTTCTCGTATAAGTTACACATTTCTGATTATTGATCTATAGAATTATTCATACTTACATGCATGTGGAAATTTGTGGTACTGCTAATAGATACCAACCACCCTAAGTGTAAGGAATCTGTAATAAGTTTGTAAGGGAATCTCTACCACATGGCGCACCCATCCTACAAGGAACTCCCTTCAACACTGATGCACCCTCTTCCTAAGAGAGCAACTTGGAGTAACAGAAAACTAACAATCCCATGATGCTCATGTTAATTAACTTATATACACTTCCTGTATTGCTTTGAGAAGATTTACATATGCGCAGAATATGATTTGTTCAGTGAATTCAAAAGTTTTAAATGAACCTCAAAAACTATATCAGTGTTAGCATTTTTTATAATACTTATGAAGTTATAACAAGAATGTACTCTGGTTGAGTTTCTTTAAATTTTTGTTTTCTCCTGGGGAAAATATTGAAAATTTTCCATAATGTTTGACATAATCTATCCTCTGTTGTCTTGTTAATTGGCAGTAAATTAATAAGCACATTAGTACTGTACAAACTAAATCGAAGCCCTGGTTACAAGTTGACAAGTTAATACAGATTGCCTGAATTTTTTGATTTTATTAAGGATTTCTAATAAAAATAATAATCTCTAACCTCAAGTTTTCTTGGTTATATGCTTTTTCTCTTTCCATGAATTGCATCTTTTGTTATTGGAACTAATACAATGAATGAGTCACTTTGTATATTGACAAGTCTCTCAAGTAGTGCTGTATTTCTAATGTAGACCAGTTCTGATAGCTTATGCATTTATTTTTTATGCAGTATATCGACATCACAAGCTAAGGAATATGCTGAAAAAATTGACACTCTTGCAGCAAAAATAGGTTCCGATCCTCTGGTGCATAATAACTTTGACCTACGTATTACAAATGGCTATGCCTGGAGAATCACTGCTTTTGAATTTTATTTACTTTCTGCCTATGGTTTTATTCAATTGGCATTCTTCAATTTATAGTTGGATAGATTTGGTGATTTGGAAATCCTTCTATTGCGCTGTATTGTTTCTTGCTAGATTTGTAGCCCACTTAAATGGCCACTTACTCTATTTAAAGGCCCGAGTAGCAGATTTTGGATGGAGACCAATTTAGGTGGCCTGTGGATTTTGTGGATGGTTTGAAAACTTTTGTCCCTTTTTTTAGTAGAGGTAGATCTCCGCTAAAGGGAAAACTTGTTCTCTTCTTGTTTTCTCTCTTCATTCTTCTTTTTGTGGGTGAGTTTCTTCTTTTCAATTGAAATTTCACAATCTACTAGCGTGCTTCACACTTGAAGGCTGAAATGTAAGATCAAAGAAAAGAGATATGGCTATTGTATTTAGCTTGCATTATCGGCCTATTCAGTCATGGAATGCATTGCTCAATTCATGTATTGCCTGTTCAGCGGACAGCCCCTCTGTCCATATGGAATGCTATGAGCATATGGCTAGCTCAACTTCCCTGAGATCCTCCTCCAAAGGTCAATACCATGTGATCATCACTATCCACTAAACATTGAAACATAGCTCATTCATGACACCATTCCTATCATATAGCTATGGGCATGATACATCTTACCTTTTTGCCTTAGAGCCTCTTACCCAAAGGTATGACTGTATGAATAGTAACCTAGGGTTGTATCTCGTTTAGCTAGCCATTTTCCATTTCCCAGACATGTGACAACTTGTGTACTGCACTCAGCATCATATATATAGTTGCAAACGGTGTGTCTAGCCTGATCATTGTGTACACTTATGAACAAGGTAGATTCTGTTAGATTTTCACAAGATTATAGCAGTATATCTTAATTGCATTTATCAATAGGATCACTAGAAGATAGACAAAGCACAAAACAATAATACAAGGATTTTTATCCTGGGAAACCCAAATGGGAGAAAACCCAGCAACCTTCATATAGAGATAATAATTCTGAGATCAGTGTACAAAGAAGAGAGAGAAAAGATGTAAATACTTTCCAATGATAGAAACCCAAAAACAGTCTTCTCCTTGAGCAGATGCGCACTTCTCTCTCCCAGTGATGCAAATTTCACTTGAGTAAAAAATGAGTGAATAATGAGGTGAACTTTTCCTCTATTTATATAAGTGTCAAACTGGCTATTTCCCTAACAAGGCCGACTTCTCTTGGGGGAGCAATAAAATACATTTTATAATTTATTTTTATTTCTTTCTATTGCTTGCTTTTCACCCCAAGGTTTACATAGTTCTTTCAAGGGTTTGTATGATTGATTACAACAAGTTCAACTCTCATAGGAGGTACAAAGAATGTCTTCCGAAGTTGTACAAACTCCAACACTCCCTCTCAACAAGGAAGGTATTCTTCGGTCTTCATCAACATCACGATCATCTGGGTTTCATCTATACATCTATACTGTCTCCATCATCTCTATACACACTGAAGGTTGTTAGCACGATCTCAGTCCTTCGAGAAGTGTCATCATGAATCAGTTCTATCAGGATGTTCGAGAGAAGATCTCCTGCTACATGTCTGTCTCTACTGTCAATGGGATACTTCCATTCCTGGCTTGAGATCCTAGACAAGCAAACGTGCATGACCATCTACTACATGTTTGCCTCATCTGCCGATGGGGTACTCCCATACCTGGCTGAGAACCTGAACGAGTAGAGTTACCTGTGCAACCACACAACCGTCTATTGCATGTCTAACTCATTTGCAGGTGGGATTTCTCCCATACCTGGCTGAGCACCTGGATGAGTAGAGGTACCTGTGTGATCCCGACCATCTAATACTTGTCCGTCTCATCTGTCGTTGGGATTTCTCCCATACCTGGCTGAGAACCTGGACGAGTAGAGGTACCTGGGAAAAAGTACGGTAAATCTCTCTCAGTGATCTCTCCCTCTTAAGGAGGGATACGTTCTCTTCTACTCCAAGTCTTCCACGAAAGTATCCGAAGTTCACCTTGGGAATAGGCTTGGTGAGAACATCTGCAATCTGGTCATCTGTCGGAATATATACTGTAGCTCGACCGCACCTTTCTGCACCATAGCACGTATGAAGTGATACCAAATCTCTATGTGCTTTGACTTGTCGTGAAATACAGTGAATCACAGTTGGCTCTGGAATCTGTCTAAACAATCCTACAAGAAGTTTACGAAGCCAAACTGCTTCTCAGGCTGCTGTGCTAGCAACCATATACTCACCCTCTGTAGTACTGAGAGCTACTGAGTTCTGCTTCCTATTGAAACAACATCCTGAAGTACTCTTCCTATCTGTAGTGCATCCGACCCAATCTGAGTCTATAAACCCTTGCAATTTCAAGTCACATTCTGAATCATATCGTAGATCATATCCCACAGTGCCACGTAAGTATCTGAGCACATGTTTTGCATCAATCCAGTGAATCTGCCTCAGTTCAAACATGAACTGACTGAGAGCATTCACAACAAAACATATATCTGGTCTGTTGTCGTCAGATACATCAAGGGCCCATTCAACTGGCGACACATAGTGGGATCAATCAAATTTGAATCTGAAGCAGAATCCCTCAATTTCTTCAAGTTTGCATCCATCAGAGTAGTTATGGACTTGTAGTCCAACATTCTAAATCTCTTCAGTATATCTATGGTGTATTTTTCTTGACCTAGGAAAATCTCCTTATGCCTCTGCCATACTTCTAATCCCAAGAAGTAATGCATCAATCCAAGATCCTTCATTTCGAACTTAGAGGCAAGTTTCTTCTTACACCATATAAGTTTCTCATTTCCAGTGAGAAACAGGTCATCAACATATAGAACCAAAATCAGTGGCTCATCATTCATGCCCTTGTGGCAAAGGTTGGGGTCTGCATCACTCTTGGTGAATCCCAGGCTCATCAGGAATCCGTCTATTCGTCCATATAACTCCTTTTTTAGCTTGCATACATGAGACTCCTTTCCATGGACAACAAACCCTTCTGGATGTTCAATATATACTTCTTCCTCAATAATACCATTGAGAAATCCTGTCTTGACATCCATCCGATGCAACTTCCATCCCATAGCTGAAGCAATAGCAATGATCGATCTTATGGAAGTATATCGAGCCACGGGAGCAAATGTCTCATCATAATCGACTCCCTCTTTCTGAGAGAACCCTCTGGCAACAAATCTTGCCTTGTATTTTTTCAATACTCCCATCTGCTCCATGTTTGATTTTGTATAGCCATTTGGAAGTCACAACTGACTTCCCCTTAGGTCTAGGCACAATCTCACACACATCATTCTTCATGATGGATTGATATTCTTCCACCATGGCATCCTCCCAAACTTGGTGTCTGGATGCTTCTTCATAAGTGGTGGGTTCTGAGTCAATGATGTGACTCATTAATGCTACATAACTGGAGAACCTTTGAGATCTTCTACTTTCTCGGAAAGTGCCATGTGGAGCTTCATGCCCCTCTACATCCTATAAGGTTTGTTGTGCCCATCTAGTTCTTTTTTAGCTTACTGCAATATCTTTGGGATAATCATCTGTCTCGACTGGATCAATGTTATTGATGGGTTCATCTTTCTCTGCTAATTCCCTCTCAGCTTGAGGGGGAGATGATCTCATCTCCTCTGATCCTAGCATCTTTTCATCATAGATCTCCATGTCTGATCCTCTGCCTTTCCTAACAGCTATTTCTTCTTCAAAGGTCACATCCCTGCTAACTTCAATATGTCTGGATCCTGGGAAATAAATTCTGTAGGCCTTTGAAGATTCACTGTATCCCACGAAGGTACCCATCTTGCCTGAAGGTTCTAACTTCGTCCATTTCTCCTTGGGCACATGTATGTAGACTGGACAACCAAAGATTCAGAGGTGACCCACTTCTGGTTTTACTCCTGTAAAAGCTTCTTCCGGAGTCATGTTCTTCACTATCTTATGTGGGCATTTGTTTTGTACATATACAACTGTTCTGGATGCTTCTTCCCATAAGAACATAGGTAGGCTCTGGTCATATATCATGGCTTTGGATCAGTGTTCCACCAAGTTTCCGGGACGGGGGGGCGTGGGAGCGGGGAAACACACATTGGGGACGTGTAGAGACACCCCAAAATTTTGGGGTATTTTGGGGGACGGGGGGGCGGGGAGGCGTCAGGGTCCCTAACATAGGGGGGTCAGTCTCTAAAATTATAAAAAAGAAAAAAGAAAAATAATAAAAATATGAACCCCAACATATAAACATATCAATTCCTCATCCCATCACCATTTGCATACTAGCTTGTTTATGTTCCCGAAGAATTTAGTGTAATTTAATGTAATCGTTATAGCCAAGCATATCATATCGATGTTTGTTTCTTTTTATTTGTTTCTATTTCTTTTTAAAATGACCATTTAGTGTAAAAGCCTAAAATTTAAGATGAATCATTTCTTTTTTAAGTAAAATTTTTTTAAAAATCGAGGATAGTGGGGGCCTGTCGGAGCCCGCCATTTTCAGGAGGGGGCATGTGGGAGCCCCCCAATCCGGGAAACTCCTAGACCCACGTTTCCCGAAGTTTCGCATAAAGGGGGGCATTGGGAAACGTTTCCCATGGAGCCCCCCCAGCCCCCGGGGCGTAGGAAGCGTAGGGGGTGAGCCCCCGACCCTGGGAGGCGCGTCCCTGTGGAACACTGCTTTGGATGCCTCCACAATTGTTTTGTTCTTCCTTTCAACAACCCCGTTTTGCTGGGGGTTGTAGGGAACTGTTAGCAACTTAGCTCCCTCTTACTTCCCGCTTCTTTGTAGAAATCATTGAATTTTGTGGAGGTGTATTCTCCACCATTATATGATCTTAGAATCTTGATCCTCTTCTCTAACAAATTCTCGACTTGTGCTTTGAATTCCTTGAATTTACTGAGTACTTCCTCGGATTCCTTGGTCTTGAGAAAGTATATCTAAGTCTTCTGTGAGTAATCATCAATGAAGGTTACATAGTAATGATATCCTCCCAATGAGGCAACTGTCATTGGGCCGCACAAATCATAGTGCACTAGATCCAAGATTTCTTTGGATCTACTCTCACTATCTGGGAATGATTTCTTGGCATTCTTGCCAAGTGCACATCCTCTACATGTTCCATCATGGTCTACCTGTTGTATTGGTATACCTGTAACTATGTTCTTTATTGCTGGGAGAGCTCTGTAATTTAGATGAGCTAGTCCTCTGTGCCATAGCTCACCCATACTTATAGAGGCATGGACTAGGGCTTGGACTGGTAGAGTGTTCAGTCGGTACAAGCTCTCCTCTCTCATACCAATTACCTTGGTTGTATCCATGCTTGAGTTTTTCTGCCAAGCGAGTACTTTTCCATATAAAAATGCTACTTTATATCCTTTGTCTTCTAAGGCTGAGATGGAAACAAGATTTCTTTTCATACCAGGTACATAGAGTACATCACTTAAGTGTAGAGTATCATTGGACTCTAGCTGAAGGAAGGTGGCCCCAGATCCCTTCACAGTGTAGTTAGCATCATCTCCAAGTACAACACGGAGATGAGAATCTTTCTCAACTACTTCTGAGAGATTTTCTTTATATCTCGTCATGTGTCTAGATGCACCACTATCTATGAGCCAAGTATCACTAGTGGTGGGAACAGTACCTGATAGAGCGGATATGAAGAAGAATTATGTACAATCTTCATTCTTCTGTTTCTTGTGATGATGATCTTCTTCTACATCAGCAGTTGAAGCTTCATGCGTCCTTTTGTGTGAACTTCGACAGCTACAGGCATAATGACTGTATTTCTTGCACTTGTAGCATTGAATCTAAGATAAATCTTTATTTTGTTTCTTCTGATCTAGGGAAGGACTTGATCTCTTATCTTGATTCTTGTGATTGTACGACTTCCTTACCCTTCCCTTGCCTATCTTGGCATGAGATATGAATGCTTGATTTTCCTCGGGTTGAGTGCCATGAAGTCTTTGGCGTGCTGCTATTCTCGTCTCTTCCTGAGTGCATTCTGCCCATAGCTTATCAAATTTGGGCAACTTGGTTCGACCACTTATAGATTGGATGAACGACTCCCAAGATGGTGGGAGACCATTTAAGGTGGTCATAACGAGATCCTTTTCTTCAAGGTTGTCTCCACTGGACTTTACCTTATCTCGGAGCTCGGCGATTCTCATGAAATATGAGGCAATATTTTTGGACTTCGTCATCTTCATATTTGACTGTTTGTTCCTCAATATGATAGTCACATTGATACTACTGTGTTCAAATAGATTCTTTAAGGTTTTGAACATCTTCCTCGTTGTCGTCTTTTCTGAGATCTGAGGAACCAAGTGGTCTCTAACTAAGTCCACCAAAATCCTTCTTGCTTTGGCATCATTCTTCCTCCAGCGAGGTTTGTCTTCTTCGACTTCTGGTTCTGGGACCTTTGCATTTACAAACTGTAATAGGTCATTTTCTTCTAGTAGAAAAAGAACCCTAGACTTCCAAGGGTTGAAGTTGGAAGCTCCTTCCAAACGATCTTCAAACTTCATATCGATCATCTTGACTGCAAATCTAGATCTGAAACCCTAGCAAAGGCTAGGTCAAAATTGAAAGTTGGAGTTTTGGAAAACTGACTCCACATATAAATGCGTCCTAGAGAGGCGAGAAGAGGTAGAGTCGAGCCAAAACTGTGGAGGAAGTAGGTCAAAAATAGAAACCCTAATTTTTGCTGCTTCTGCTGCAAAATTAGGTCAAAAAATTGAAAATTCTCAAAATTGAATTATTCCTTCACCCAAAGATGTGCCCTCCTTAGAGCGAAATTCCCCAAGGCTCTTTTCTGCCAAAAAGGTTGAGTAAAGGCTTTGAAAGATGAAACCCTATTTTCAATAGGGTTCCGACAATTTTCGGCAATGGCTTCTTCTAGTACTGCACTGATACCATGTTAGATTTTCACAAGATTATAACAGTATATCTTAATTGCATTTATCAATAGGATCACTTGAAGATAGACAAAGCACAAAACAATAACACAAGGATTTTTATCCTGGGAAACCCAAATGTGAGAAAACCCAACAACCTTCGTATAGAGATAATAATTCTGAGATCAGTGTACAAAGAAGAGAGAGAGAAAAGATGGAAATACTTTCCAATGATAGAAACCCCAAAACAATCTTCTCCTTTAGCAGGTGTGCACTTCTCTCTCCTAGTGATGCAAATTTCACTTGAGTGAATAATGAGGTGAACTTTTCCTCTATTTATACAAGTGTCAAACTGACTATTTCCCTAACAGGGCCGACTTCTCTTGGGTGAGCAATAAAATACATTTTATAATTTATTTTTATTTCTTTCTATTGCTTGCTTTTCACCCCAAGGTTTACATTGTTCTTTCTAGGGTTTGTATGATTGATTACAACAAGTTCAACTCCCGTAGGAGGTACAAAGAATGTCTTCTGAAGTTGCACAAACTCCAACAGGTTCACTTCTACTAATGAGGCATCCATGTGACTGGTATGGACCCCACCATAGTTGCTATGTTCATAATGTATTCCAAATAAATACTTTCCCCTATGGCATTTTACACTACGTTTCATGAAGATTGTGTATGCAGACAATAACGAAAACTGCGGGAAATAAAGTGTTGCATATGCTATCATTATTTTACTATCCATAAACAACACCTGGAAAAATGATGTTACTGAAATGTGAATTAGAATCAGCCAAAGCCTATTTTTGGTCCTAGTCTTGGTTCCACATCAGCTTTTTCTTTTGAGATCATAAAAAATACAAGTCCATACTAGATGCTTGCTATAAATTCTAGGTGTAGCCACACCTATCTGTAACAGAGTGTGAAAAATGACTTGAAAAATGCCATCACAGCTGCATGATGACTTGAAAAATGCGAACAACATTCTATCGAATATAGGGCTGTTGGTCCTACCCGTTAAAATTATGTAGGCCAGAATAGTAATGCTGATGCAGGCTATAGGATTACCGATGTAGTTGACGATGTTGCTGCCTAATTCATAATTAAGTGAGAAAATTCCCAAATCATAGTGCAACCTTGGAGGTAGTTCACGTTGTGTGCCATTGTCACTTCAACACTCATCCTCTCTGTTTAGGCTAACTCCCAAACAAAGCCAAGGTAGGCTACCCTAATAAAATGAAATTGAGTAATATTAATCTAGGGAGTTAATCTATGGATACAAGTACTTGTACTTGCTTAAGGCTTAGGCTCTACTTCCCAAAGCTTGCATATTCGTATCTATCTTGATTGTGATATTTTAGTCTGCTTCAAGGTCTTGGGGATCCTTATCCCTTAATTCATAGGACATTTCTCCCTTGAAAGACTCTATGTAATGGATGAGAATAGTTGTATCAGTAGGCTTAATTTTAGAGGACAAACTTTGTATCAATCCATTGAACGTCTTGTCAAATTCTTCCACAGTCTAATTTTCATTCTTTTTTATTGTATTAAGAGCAACCAGTAAATTTCTGTCATCTCTTCTATCAACCCATTTTTCCATGAAAGCATCAAATAGCTCAGTCTTGGTCTTAATACCATGATCAGGAAATTCTCTGAACCAATCTATTGCATTTGATTCTAATGATAACACAAATAACTTCATGTGCACATCTTCATGCTCTCCACCCCATTTATGCACTAATAATATAAAGGCATTGAGATGGGATTTTGCACTTATTGCACTTTTTTCTTGGAAAGATGGTAGCTTGTCAATGGTTTTTTCCATAATGACATGAGAATATCTATTGATGTCTGAAAAGTCTATGGGTTTATACAAATCATCAGCCATGTTTACTTAAGTGATACTCGGAAAGAGGTATCTTGTATCAACAATTGATTCAAGCCCCAAATTATTAAGAACTCTCCTTGAATTCGCCTTGCATAATTTTCTTTTATTTACTTACTCATGCTCCATAACGAATTGAATTATTTCTTGATTATTCCTAGAATATCTTTTATTTCTAACTGGTGGACTAGCCAAATGAACTATGATAGATCCAAATTAACATGTAAGTTCATCAATATTCTCAAAAGGGAAATAAACTCTTGAATTAAGAATTTTTCGAAAATCAAAAACTATGTTCCCGACAACGACGCCAAAAATGTTACCGTTCAAACAGAACACGAGTAGGAAAAGTCCCAAAAATCTAGATGGCAACAAAGGTTGGGTGTCACCGTCATCTCAACACTCACAATGTCTCACTTTAAGCTTAACACTCTAATCCCAAAAGCCTAGGGGGTATCCCTAACGAATTGATTATTGTCTAGATGAAATATTTCAAAATTAGAGTTGTCTATACTACTAAGTACAATGTATTTATGTAATCATTGAAGTAACGTGCACTTAGGTGAAATGAGTTTAACACATGGGAGATAAAATAATAGCAATATATGTGCTAAAGACTTATCCAATGAATCTACTTAAATAATAATCAATACAATAGACTAGATTCAAAGGAAAATGCTTCCAATAGATATAAAATGAAAACCAAGGAGCATGAGCAAGACTTGTTACCAATTCATAAAAGTTATAACCATTTAGAATTATGAGTTGATAAAAGAAGTCGTTGGACCCACACTTAGTGGTTTAACGATCTTGCAACCCTTATTGGGGTCATGGATCTCTTGTATGATGATGATGACCATGTATGGTCTTTGACATGCTATGAAACCCATGAACATGTCCTTGGTATGTTGAAGATGCCCATGAAAGCTTGGAACCTCTGATGAAGACCTTGATGCCCTTGCAAAGGTCATGAAGCCCATTGCTTGCATGATGGCATGATGAAGGCACCCACACACATGTGATGACACTTGGACACTTACTTGCATGGGTTGATGTGGTGTTGAAAATGTGGTGGGCACACTTGCTTGCACTTGATGATGGGGTGAAGGTGGTGTGTGTGGGACATGACACTTAATGGCTTACAAACCCCAAGACACAATGACCATGATGATCTTGAATGGTGACATGTGTTTGGAATCCCTAGTGGCTTAAATGGCACCCCTTTGATGAGGACACCCTTGCACATGGTAAGGTTTGACCCTAAAAGGGTTTGTGTGACAAAATGAATAAATCTTACCATTCTTACCTTTGAAGACAAGTCAGCCCTAAGTTAAGACGTGGGCAACATAAAAGTCTATAAAAACAAGTTTGCATGCTCCATTAAAATGCAACCAACGAATTGTAGAGGAATGAGCTCGCTAGCAGAGGCAACTTAGGGTTTTTGATGCCCTTATGACTGAGGTAAAATTCGGAACAGCAGGAGCATCATCTTTTGGTCTGGTTCTATCCAATGATGTGTAGAAGAGAGAGCTCACAGTTGAGGTTGTTCAACATATCCAAGATGGTTGGAGGCTCTTCCACCATCTACACAGTCTCATGGTGAATTTTGCAGCAAACCTTGAGCTCGTAACTGGGGCTATTAACTGTGGAAAGCTCGCTTCCCTAGTAGGAGCAATTCAGTGGAAATTTGCAGCAGTCAACAGTCCAAGGTTTTAACACTTAGCAGACTGAGCAACAAAGGAGAAGATCCAAGTTTTTCACAGGAAGACCCCCTTTTGATGCTATATCTTGGCAACCACCATTGAATATAGTCCCGAATTGTGAATGAGGGCAGCAAACCATACCCTTCCTATAAGAGTCGAGCTTTCACAAATTTGCAAACAGTTCGAGTTAGGGCATATATATAAGTCAAAGTTTTTTGTCCTAATTTACAGTAGCAGAAATCTGAAGATGACATGACTTCTTGACAAACATCATCTGGTTTCGAATTTGGTTGGAGGTTCTTTACCCTACACAGTCCCATCTTGGACTATCTCAGTGATCTAAGATCAAGCAGCAGCACCCGAACTTTACACAGAGAATCTCGGTTTGAAGTTGGATATGCTTAGGGTTTTTACCAGTCAAGAACAGTCTCAAATGGTTTGAAGTTGGATATGCACAGGGTTTTTACCAGTCAAGAACAGTCTCAAATCTCCATGCTTGCACAGTTCAGTTCAAGTCTTCTACAGACACGTAAAGGTCATCTTCAACCTCAGTTACAGCCCAAGCTTGAAGTGTGACTGACACAGGTGTTTGCCATAAAAGTAAGTTCTATGGTATATATTGTGTATAGTGAAGTAAACAAACTGTGAAGTACACAGCTATGTTATCGGAATCGGACCGGTCATCGAACCGGCAAAGCCCAAAATGTGAACAGGACCGGAAACCAGACCGAAACCAGCAAAAAACCGGGTAAAAAACCGGCTGACTAAAAAATACATAAAATATTCATATTTTGTAAAAAACATATATATTCATGTGCATACATATGAATCCAAACCATTAATACAGAAATATGCAAAGTTTCTCATATATATAGCAAATATGGGTGCAAATATCCAAAATAGCACCTAGTGCATTACATCTCTGAGGTTCTGAACCAAAGTACATTAACAAAGAGGCTCCAAAGTACATTAGCAAAGTTTTATTTTCTGGTTTTTTTTTTTTTTAAACTGAGTTTCTTGAGTCCCCAGTCCAGATCGGCCGGTTCGGCCGATTTTGACCGGTTCCGTACCCGGTTTGGAAAAAAATCCGGTTTTATGATTTTTTTTTGCTGACCGGACCAGCCAACCCTGTAAACCGGTCAGACCGGCCGATTTTGTCGGTTCCGGTCCGGTTATGATAACACTGGTACACAGTGATATAGTGATGATGATGAAGGTTTACATACATCCCTAGCTCTATGCTTGTTTGAAGTCTTCTACAGACACACACACAGCCCAAATCTATTGAATGGATAAGTAAGGTATGAAGATGATGTTATGATTATGCATACACTATGATGAACCTTTATGTGATACTACACAATGAATAAATGATGTCATGAAGCAGTGGTGCATACATTGGTGAAGAATGCAGTACATGTATAGTGGTAAAGAATACAGTTGTAATGTTTTATTGACACTTCATGATGATGTTGTTGAATACACTATGCATACTATACAGATGATGTAAACCCTATGGTAATGATGCACATTTGATGATGATGCATATTTGATTGATGACGATGATGCTTGACCAGACCTTGATAACAAATACAGAACTCAATGACATCTACAGCCAAGACATGACCAGTGACAAAGTGAAGAAAACATGGCAAGTTGATGGTAGCAGCAGTGTTGATAAGGAGTAGGTGTTGATGAAAAGAGATTGACCAATAATGATTGATGAGTAGATCGCAAAGAGTGATGAGCAGAGATTGACCAACAGTGTTGACATGGTTGATGAACAGAGCAGAGATGATTGAGCAGTAGATTAATGACAATCATAGATTGGCATCAAGCTTGCAAGAAGAATCTTGAACATGAGGATTGGACTCTTCAAACCCTTCTTAGATGGAATTAAGAAAACCAGGCTGGGTCCTGTTATGAGAGTTGGTGCTCTTTTCATCAATTGGTGTTTATTGTAATCGAGAAGATTGTAGTCTTCCATATACAATAAATAAAGAACAAAATTACATATATTCTTGTGTCTTTTTTGATGTGATGTTGTGCTTATGACTCATGGTTGATCTAGTTGATGCATATGATGATGTAATTTGATAATATAATGCTTGATATACTCGGATTGAACAATTGAAGGTAAAAAGGTTTAAATTGTTCACACATTGATTCATCCCCCCCTCGGTGTGGCCATTGTGTCCAACAAACAAAGGTTGGGTGTCACTGTCATCTCAACACTCACAATGTCTCACTTTAAGCTTAACACTCTAATCCCAAAATCCTAGGGGGTATCCCTAACGAGTTGATTATTGTCTAGATGGAATATTTCAAAATTAGAGTTGTCTATACTACTAAGTACAATGTATTTATGTAGTCATTGAAGTAACATGCACTTAGGTGAAATGAGTTTAACACATGAGAGATGCAATAATAGCAATATATGTGCTCAAGACTTATCCAATGAATCTACTTAAATAATAATCAATACAATAGACTAGATTCAAAGGAAAATGCTTCCAATAGATATAAAATGAAAACCAAGGAGCATAAGCAAGACTTGTTACCAATTCACAAAAGTTATAACCATTTAGAATTGTGAGTTTATAATTAGTCCAAGGTGTATGCCAAGGTCTAGGGTGAAACCCTAGACCTTGTAATAGAATCAAGGAGGATTAATTAAATTATGTGAGATATAGCTTAAATCATCCAATAGAACTAAACCAACAAGGTGTGATAAAATAACTTAACCAATACGTAATTGGCTTAGAATGCTAGATAGTAGAGATAACCACAACTTAAGATAAATCTAATTGTAAAATTAATGATTAATGACCTTGAAATAAACAAGCAATTAAATTTTGTTGCCTTGTGATTAAAGTCAAAGGGTTAGTGATTAACATTATTACCACTTGGTTTGCACTTAAGAGGAAAATATCCCAACCCACTAGCACCACATAGGTGGCAACAAAGGTTGCTTGTCACTGTCACCTCAACACTCAACCTCTCACTTTAGGCTTTGTTTTTAAACTTAAGCCTAGGGGGGGTATCCCAATAGATTGCTTGTTTATTTAAGTTTAAAAAAAAAAGATTGGACAATATTAAAGTTAATCTAGACTATTGCCAAGCACAATATATAATGTAATTTTAGCTCGTGCACTTGGATAAAGCTTGAACAACATGCATGATGAATATTAACAATAGATGATAAAACTTAGCCAATGAATTTACTTAAGTTCAACAACAATAGTATTCAGTAGCAATGGTAATTCAACAACAATGCTTCTCAAGATATTCAATATGACCAATAAGCAATGACACAAGACAATTTACCAAATCTACAATTTAAGATAATAACAATTAGCAATAAGATTTAGCATTGTGTCTTCATTATCTCACTGAATCAATTGCATTCTTATCAATTATGCTCAATAACCATTGACTTAGAAATTTAGCAATAACCACTTATGTTAGATAAATGCCAAGACATAATCAATAACACTTATATTATTCCAGTGTTCCATGGGGATGCGTCCCCTGAGGTCAGGGACGCGCTCCCCTCGTTTCCCACACCACGAGACTTGGGGACTCTTTGGGAAACATTTCCACATGCCCCCTTTTTCTGGAAACTCAGGCAAACACACAAGGAACGCCTCGGAGAGGTGGGGGGCGCTTGGGCGCCCCCTCATGAAAAGGGGGATGCCTAGACGCCCCCACGCAATTTCAATTTTTTTTCCGTAACTTAACAAACAAACAAAAATCATTAAACTAATGAACCTAACAGCTACCCCACCCAACCCCTCTCTTAAATCCCAACACATCCCTTATATCGGCAATATATCGACAAATTTAAAAAACAGAAAAATATTCAATTTTTTGAACATCTAAAGCAATAAGAACATCAAATAAACACATTGCCACATGAATATGGAAAGAAAACCGATATATAATATGTATAACACGTCTAGTGATACATCACACAAAAATTGAATCATGTCCTGAATCTTGAGCCCCTGACTCATGATTCACCAGATCAGTGTGAACCCAAGGGTCCTTCCTCTGTCCCATGAGATTTAAGCAGCATGGCCAGATCAGATCCTTCCCCAGGAGACGAACGAGACCCTTAGGCCTCAGTGATACATCACTCATCTAGACAACAACATAGTGAATGGTCCAGGCATCCCACCAGTTCTTTGTATAGGCATCATACTATATTGAGTTTCCTACATTCAACCTCAGATGTTAGGAGAGATGGGTTTGTTCCATGATAGTTTTGCCTCATTACTTTTGGTTCTTATTGGTCTTGGACCTTCCCCCCCTATACACATTTGGCCCAGTGCAAGCTTTTGGATTTGGAGCTAAGAGTTATCCATGTCGCAACCCTACTCCCACCCTCTACTTTACCTTAGATTACTTTGCTTACTACATCTTTCCTTTTTATAGGAGATCTTTTGGTACTCCTGCTTTGTAATGACATCATTGTATTCATTAGTCCCTTTGGCCTACTTTTCAATTCATTCCTCAAACATTAATGAAATTATCTTATCTTATCTTATCCTATCTTCTATAAGTGAGCATGTACAACCTTTTTCAACCTTGACCATGTGTGCCAACCGATGCTAAACCGGGACTAAGTGTTAGGGGACAATACATATAGAACATCCCCAAGTGTTGGACAATAATAAAGCATGACTTATGAAAACAACTTAATTATATGCAAACATTAACATAAAAGGCTATTGTGTGCACTTTTCCAATAACTCATTAACTATTTACCCCAATAACCTTAGAACTACCATGGTGCAATCATAATTGATCTAGATTTTCATGCTACACCCCTAAGACTAAGTGAACTTTCTAAGTTTCTTAAGCAAGGTGAGGATAATGAAATGAATGTGATGTTAATGAAAGGAGAATTAACTATAATGTTAGGGAAAGGGATTTGCGAATTAACTATCATGAGAGGGCGTCTAAGTTCTAAGTCTTTCCCTTTGCTTTCAAGAGTTAGGGGTTAATGATTTTTACCTATGTTACTGGATCCGCCACCCTAGTGGGTAGGATCCGCGGATCCAATACGTATCTGGATCGGATCCTCCTAGGATCCATCATGGAAATGAATCCCTTGCAGAAGGAAAAGTAATCTTGGTCCCCTGAAATGGATTCTGTGAAAAATCAAAGAATTTCTAGAATTTTCAAACGGATCCTGAAACTTCCAGTGCTTCTATGACCCACTAATCCCCCCCAAAAAATTGATTTTTAATGAAAAACATAAAAAAACCTAAACACCTAATGGCTAAAAGCATAAACCACATTCCTGCTCAAGGTCTGATCTATCGTTATGTCAAGATTTTCTCTTGATCTGTAATATATCAATATCAAGGTCTACTCTCAACATTTTTATTTGATTTATCTTTATGGTTAAGGTCTATTGTCAAGGGCGGATCTATCTTTATGTGCTATGTTGTTGCTCGCTTCACCTACATTGTTATTTAGTCTTTCCATAGCCTTCAAGAAAACCACTTTATTCCTTGCTGATAGGGACATGTGGATGTGGCTCACAAAAACACGTTATGCCCTGCTTCAACTTCATGCTGAAATGGTTTTTAAAATTATCAATATCAATCATGGTTACAACTCATCAAATTATTAGCTATGGTACATTAACTCTCTTTTTTGACAATAATTTATAGTTCTATTCATGTGTTTCCTGAATAGTTTAGTTCTAAGTTGCCATGAAATTTGGGTACATGGACGGGTGCAAGGACGGGGACGCCACTTTTTGAAACAGGGGACTTGGGTACATTGCGGGTACTATATATATGTATGTGTGTGTGTGTGTGTGTATTTATTTATTTATAAACTATAATACATATGAAATTTAAATCATTTTCATTGCACATATATATGTTGATTGAGTTGTCATTGATGCCAACAAGGGACTTGTAGTGGCCTCTCAACGGTCATGGATGCAACCAAGGCTCCGTCCCGTGGACAAGCTTGATGGACATGTATGGACTGGATCAAGGACACTTGCACATGCTCTTGGTATCTTTCGTGGGGTATCTTGCACAGGTTGGAGCCTTCTCCCCACACACAGTGGTTAGATTGATGAGTGCACAGGTATGGATGATGCTAGTACTCCCACATGTGGTACCTTGGCCCTTAGAGCCTATACACAGATGGTTTGTCCTTTGGAGCACTTAGTGGAGCCCTACACTTGGTTGAGATGTCCATACACTCTTGCATATGATGGAGTTGGCATATACACTCATATGATGGTGCTTGGCATATACACCATTGGTAATGATGATATGGTTGATCTCTTGAAGCCCATGCTTATGTCTACATGATATGGGTGACACTTGCACTTGCCCTTGATGCCCTTGGTGGAGTTTTGAACCCCTCTTGCTATAATGATGATGATGAAGTGGATAACCTCTTGAAACATACAAATGGTGGTATGTTGGATCTTGGAAACCCTTCTTGAGGGGTCTTTGGTGCCTTTGGAGGTTTGGGTCTTGAACCGACATATATGGTAGCTCTTGGACATTGATGTTGTATTTGACTATCATGAAGAAGCCCTTGCATAAAGTCTTTGATGGGCATAAGCCCATGTGTATGTGAAGAAGCCGTCAAAAGGTTTTCAAGACAATTTCTGATGTCCTGCACAAATTGAAGAAAATAAAGGTGAGGACCTTGTATTTGCAAGCAAGAACCTCTCAAGAGGATAGTCCTCGTCAAGCACTTTCCGTTGACATGTGGAGCGTCCACTAACTCTTATGGTTGAAGAGATATGAATTTTTAAAGTTGACAATGCATTTTTATCCCATCACAATGTCCGCTAGCTAAAGAGACATTTATTCAATAATAAAAATAAATTGTAAAGTCGGCCTATTTGGAAAATTTGTCCACAAGTTAGAGTATAAATAACCCAGATGTCCAACATTCAAAGTGTGTGCTTTTGGGCTTGAAATAGTGCTCTGAATTTTGGGTATACTAAGGCAGCTGCAGTGGAGTAAGACACTGAAGTTATAGCTCTGAATTTTTGGGTATCACTGAGGCAGCTGCAGTGGAGGATGGTGTTTGTGCTTGGCTTTTGGATATCTCTTTGATTTTCGGGTATCGCTGAGGCAGCCGCAGTGGAGGATGGTGTTTATGCTTGAATTTTGGATATAACTCTGATTTTCAGAATAGTTCAGCTGCAGTAGCACTTCATTCTCTGATCCCAGGTGCCATAAAGGATCCGGAGGCACTAAAGGAACCACAAGTTGAGGCAGCGAATGACAGTAAAGGAGGGAGACAGTTAAAGTATGCAAGATAATAAGCTCTGATTTCGAACAGTAAGTAGCAGTAGTTGATTGTGTTAGTTTTTGTACCTAGGAATATGTTCCCTAAGTGACTTTTTGCCTAAGTCACTTAGAAAAGGGAAAAAGGTGACCCTCACATTAAAAGCTACTTAATGAGACTTTATAAACT
>LPNX010011757.1:220607-249438 GCA_001517045.1 Pseudotsuga menziesii | reverse complement strand
AATTTATTTAAGTGATTTAAATAAATGTGATTTTTACTCTCATTGAATCTTAGCCATTGGATTGGATCTTTCTCCACCGTTGGATTAGATACCCACTTACGGTTTAGACAAAAAGGGTTGAGGGAGGCAAAACTCTTCACTTTTCATTTTCAGGAGAAGGAGAGTGAGCTGAGAGAGAAGAAAGGGAGAAGGGCACGATTTTCCAGGTTGCTGTAAAGTACGGTTTGAAGGGCACAGATTTCGAGGTCAAGCAGGGCACAGAAAACGTGAAGGAGGACTGCATTTATTACAGTCCGTACCCTGCACGAATTTCGAGGCCGTACAGCACAGAAATCGAGGTCCATACGGATTGTACTTTTTTGCACAGTTTTCGAGGTGAATATCAGGCACATTTTTCGAGGCAGCATTCTGTATTTTTTTTGGCACAGTTTTCGAGGAGTACGACAGCATTTAATGCTGTCCGTACAGTACGTTTTTTCTATTGCTCTGGGCACGAAAAACGAGGGCAGATTTTTCTTCTGCACAGAAATCGAGGCTGAGATTTGCTGATATTTTTGGCACGTTTACCGAGAAGGTTTGCACAGAAATCGAGGCAGCAAAAGCACGGAAACCAAGACAGCCTGCTGGTCAAATTTCTGGGTTGAGGTAAGTTGGATTTTTTACTGTAAAAATGAATGTCTGATTTTTTTATCTTGAAGAAATAATAATATCTCTCTCTCTCTGACTGGTTTTCCCCGTGGGGGTTTTTCCAGGGCCATTGGCCAAAAATCTCTGAGTCTATCATTTTATGGTGTGATTGGAAAATGTGTTTTTCAGCCTGTTAGTGTTTTTACTGTATGTTTAATTGTTCAGTAAAATTTCTTAAGTAACCTACAGCCAATGCAAAACCGACTGTAAGTGAAAACCACGAAATGTTAACATAAACCAGGAAACAGTAAAACTCAGAAATTTCTACATGGTATCAGAGCTTGGGGGCAAAAAACAGTGATAGTTTGCTGACACAGAAATTTTCAGAACTCGGAAATTTTAGTATTTTACCTTCTGTCAGTGAGCAGCACTTTGTTGGGTTGGTGTAGTGATGGCTACAGGTCTTAGATTGGAGGATAGGCTGGATGGGACAGGAAATTTTGTGCCGTGGAAGGCCAGAATTTTACTGTTACTGGAGGAGAATGAGTTATGGCCGGATGTAGTTAGGAACACTACAGCAAATCCGATTGTCATTCCCGCATCAACAGATGCAGCAGCTCTATCAGCTTTCAACAAGCAGGACTGTAAAGCTAGGAGGATCATTCTAGATGCGGTTAAAGACCACATAATCCCTCACATTTCAAGCAAGGATAGGGCACACGAGATGTGGACAGCCTTGATCAGTTTGTATGAGAGTTCCAATGAGAACAGAAAAATGGTTCTCAAAGAGAAACTCAAAAGTATAAAGATGAATGGGGGTGAGGGAGTCACAGCATATCTTACTAGGATTTCTGCAGTTCGGGATGAACTTGCAGCGGTTGGGGAGAAGGTAGCCCCTACAGAGCTTGTACGCACAGCAGTGAATGGGGCTTCAAAGCCCTGGGGTGCATTTGTGCAAGCCATAGTGGGCAGAGAGAACCTACCTGACTGGGAGAGACTTTGGGATTACTTTGTGCAGGAGGAGACTAGGAGAGGTCTTGTACAGGGCAGTACATCTCACAGTGGGGTTGATGACGAGAATGTGGCTTTGGCAGCTAAGGGCAAGAAGAAGAAGGGTCCCAAGAAGGGTGGGGCCAAGCAGCACCAGCAGAGTGGGCAGAAGAAAGACTTGAGTAAAATCAAGTGTTATGCATGTCAGGCATTTGGACACTATGCTTCACAGTGTCCAAGCAAGAAGAAGAAGAAGGGACAGGGACAGCAAACAACAGCCTCAGCAGAGGTTGATGAGTTTAGTGATGCATTTCAGAGGGAGTTTTCCCTATATGCTGGACAGATGGAGAGAGAGAGAGTCTCTTTAGCCACTAGCACAGATATGGATATGGATAGTGAGCATTCATTGTTGGCAGGTCATCAGGGGGGTCCATCCACCTCTACTACTTGGTATATTGACAGCGGAGCCTCGAGCCACATGACTGGAGCTCGAGAGATGTTCTCGGAGTTATCCGAGACAGGTAGAGATGTGGAGGTTGTCCTTGGAGACAACACCGTTGTTAGAGCTGTTGGTCAGGGGACCATCTCATTTCAGAGGGAGTCGATGAGTCTCATGACTCTGAGGGATGTGTTGTATGTCCCTGGGCTGAAGAAGAACCTTGTATCAGTTTCCACCATTGAGGACAGGGGTCTTGGGGTGTGCTTTTCAGATGGGAGAGTGCAGGTGTATCCCAGGGCTACAGGTATGTCCAGTGCCATGGACATTGGAGTCAGGTGTGGAAAGGTGTACAAGCTCTTGTTTCAGCCACAGTGTGCTTTAGCACACAGCAGTAGCAGTGAGCTATGTGAGCTTTGGCATCGGAGGATGGCCCACCTACATCACCCAGCTCTCGGATTGTTGAGGAGCATGGTTACAGGATTACCAGAGTTCAGCACTGAGCAGAGTGATGTGTGCAGGGGGTGTGCTTTGGGAAAGTACATCAATACTGTTTTTTCGAGCAGTGACACGAGAGCTGCAGGGGTGCTAGATCTTATCCATACTGACATATGCGGTCTTATGTCATCGTTGTCTTTGACAGGCTTTGAGTACTACATTAGCTTCATTGATGACTACTCCAGGAAGACCTGGATCTACTTCTTGAGGAGCAAGAAGTCCGAGCTTGTGTTGAGAGTCTTCCAAGGGTTCAAAGCCCTTGTGGAGAAGCAGACGGGGAGGAAGATCCGGATGTTGAGATCGGACAATGGAGGTGAGTATACCTCCAAGGAGTTCGATGCATTCTGCAAACAGGAGGGCATTCAGAGACAGCTGACAGTTCCTTACACTCCTGAGCAGAATGGAGTAGCAGAGAGAAAGAACAGGTCGATTGTGGGGGCAGCCAGAGCGATGCTTCATGATCAGGGGTTACCTTTCTTTCTTTGGGCAGAGGCATGTAGCACTGCAGTTTATCGGCAGAATAGGAGTCCTCACAGGGCAGTGGGGAGTAAGACTCCTGAGGAGATGTATTCAGGCAAGAAGCCTGAGGTGGGCCACTTTCGCATATTTGGCTCGTTGACTTACTCTCACGTCCCTTCTGAGAAGAGGACGAAGTTTGATCCCACCGCAGAGAGAGGCATATTTGTGGGATATGACGAGACTTCGAAGGCCTATCGGCTTTACTTACCTAGCTCGAGGAGAGTTGTTGTCTGGCAGGAAGTGAAGTTTGATGAGGAGAGAGCCTTCAGGAAGTCTAGGGAGTTAGAGCAGGGGGAGACACCAGCTCCCACACCTCAGTTGGTACAGGCTTCTTCGATGCAGCTATCAGGTCCACAGGTTTCTGGAGTGACTGGATCACAGGGTACAGGCACAACTTCTACAGGTTCAGTGATTCAAGTGGCTAGCACTTCAGGGACAGGTTCAGGGTTAAGTCCTCAAGTCACAGGTTCATCAGGTACTGGTCCTCGGGGTGTTGGACCTTCCGGTACTGGGACTTCCTTAGATGAGGAGAGCTCAAGACTAGTTTGGGAGGAGCAGTCTTCAAGGAAGAGGAAGCCTAAGTGGCTTCAGGATACCTTGAAGGAAGCAGAGGCATTTGGTAGGCCCCAGGAGCAGATCAGGACAGTGGTGGAGCCAGACAGGTATGATATGGCCCTTGTTGTGAGTCTTCGTGACTCTAAGCCATCCACATTTGAGGAGGCTTCCCAGCATCAGGTATGGAGATGCCATGATGGAAGAATACCATTCCATCATGAAGAATGATGCTTGGGAGATAGTGCCGAGACCTGAGGGGAAGTCAGTGGTGACTTCCAAGTGGCTTTACAAGATAAAGCATGCTGCAGATGGCAGTGTGGAGAAGTACAAGGCTCGGTTTGTGGCACGGGGGTTCTCACAGGTTGAGGGAGTTGACTATGATGAGACATTTGCTCCAGTTGCTCGGTATTCTTCTATCAGGGCAATTATATCTATAGCAACAGAGATGGGTTGGAAGATCCACCAGATGGATGTGAAGACTGCATTTCTCAATGGTCTTCTGTAGGAGGAGGTATATTTAGAGCAACCACAGGGATTTGAGATCCATGGGAGAGATTCTCATGTGTGCAGGCTGAGGAAAGCCTTGTACGGACTAAAGCAAGCTCCTAGAGCTTGGTACTCCAGGATTGATACTTACTTGACATCGATGGGATTCCAGAAGAGTGAGGCTGATCCCAACCTATACTTCATTGTGGTTGGAGGAGATCCACTCATTCTTCTGCTATATGTTGATGATCTATTTATCACAGGTGATGAGCGTCTCATTGCACATTGCAAGAGAGATCTAGCATCGGAGTACGAGATGACTGACATTGGACTGATGCATTACTATCTGGGGATGGAGGTTTGGCAGGAGCCTGGACATATTTTCCTTGGACAGGGGAAGTATGCAGTTGATATTCTGAAGAGATTTCGGATGGAGGACTGCAGGCCGATGTGTACTCCTATGATCACCAACTGGAAGCAACTTCATGCTTCTGAGGGTAAGTTGGTGGATCCCACTTTATATCGTCAGCTCAATGGGTCATTGATGTATCTGGTCAATACCAGGCCAGACTTGTGTTTTGCGGTTAACACTCTTAGTCAGTTCATGGTTGAGCCTAGGAGTGTGCACTGGACTGCCGCAAAGCACATACTGAGATATCTTGCAGGTACAGTGGATTATGGTCTGGACTACAGGGGTTCGGGTGGAGTCAGCTTGGTTGGGTTCACAAATTCAGACTGGGCAGGTTGTGTGAGGGATCGGAAGAGCACTTCCGGTTGTTGTTTCAGTTTGGGCTCGGCAGCAGTGTCGTGGTTCAGTCGAAAACAGAAGTCCGTTGCACTGAGTTCTGCTGAGGCTGAGTATATGGCAGCCAGTCAGGCTACTTGTGAAGCACTGTGGCTTCACAAGTTATTGGTAGACTTATTTGATCAGCAGCTTAGGCCTACGGTGATCTATTGTGACAATCAGAGTTGCATTCAGCTCTCTGAGAATCCAGTGTTCCATGACAGGTCAAAGCACATTGAGATCAGGTACCATTTCATCCGTGACTACGTTCAGAGAGGGGTAGTTGAGCTACAGTATATATCCACTGATGAGCAGGTAGCAGACATTCTGACGAAGTCTTTGGGGAGGGGGAAGTTTGTCTTCTTCAGAGATAAGTTGGGAGTGGTGCAGAACACCTTCCTCGGTAAGAGGGAGTGTTAGTTTTTGTACCTAGGAATATGTTCCCTAAGTGACTTTTTGCCTTAGTCACTTAGAAAAGAGAAAAAGGTGACCCTCACATTAAAAGCTACTTAATGAGACTTTATAAACTTAAAGTCACTTTTTGATAAATTTAAGTGGGTGAGTAAATTTATTTAAGTGATTTAAATAAATGTGATTTTTACTCTCATTGAATCTTAGCCATTGGATTGGTTCTTTCTCCACCGTTGGATTAGATACCCACTTAGGGTTTAGACAAAAAGGGTTGAGGAAGGCAAAACTCTTCACTTTTCATTTTCAGGAGGAGAGTGAGCTGAGAGAGAAGAAAGGGAGAAGGGCACGATTTTCCAGGCTGCTGTACAGTACGGTTTGAAGGGCACGGATTTCGAGGTCAAGCAGGGCACAGAAAACGTGAAGGACTGCATTTATTACAGTCCGCACCCTACACAAATTTCGAGGCCGTACACAGGCCGTACAGCACAGAAATCGAGGTCCGTACGGACTGTACTTTTCTGCACAGTTTTCGAGGTGAATATCAGGCACATTTTTTGAGGCAGCATTCTGTATTTTTTTCGGCACAGTTTTCGAGGAGTACGGCAGCATTTAATGCTGTCTGTACAGTACGTTTTTTCTGCTGTTCTGGGCACGAAAAACGAGGGCAGATTTTTCTTCTTCTGCACAGAAATCGAGGCTGAGATTTGCTGATATTTTTGGCACGTTTACCGAGAAGGGTTGCACAGAAATCGAGGCAGCAAAAGCACGGAAACCAAGACAGTCTGCTGGTCAAATTTTTGGGTTGAGATAAGTTGGATTTTTTACTGTAAAAATGAATGTCTGATTTTTTTATCTTGAAGAAATAATAATCTCTCTCTCTCTGACTGGTTTTCCCCGTGGGGGTTTTTCCAGGGCCATTGGCCAAAAATCTCTGAGTCTATCATTTTATGGTGTGATTGGAAAATGTGTTTTTCAGCCTGTTAGTGTTTTTACTATGTGTTTAATTGTTCAGTAAAATTTCTTAAGTAACCTACAGCCAATGCAAAACTGGCTGTAAGTGAAAACCACGAAATGTTAACATAAACCAGCAAACAGTAAAACTCAGAAATTTCTACAGATTGATGAAGCATCCACCAATACATTGAAGTCATCCTAGATCAAGCATCCAAAGATAGTTAAAGAGATCCAAAGACAGTTGAAGTTGCAACCTCAGTAAATGAAGATCAATCTCATGAAACAGTCAAACAGAACACCTTGGCACTGTTTTGATCATATCTAGTTTTGCTTGAGAAAAGTTTTGTTACCAGTCTTGAAGAAGTTATGGTTTGTTATAAAGGTTGAGTATGACAATAGTACTCTTTGAAGGGCTGCTTTGGACTGCTAGAAGGATGAATTCTTGACAGTCTAGGACTGTGTATGAACGTGCACATGAATGTCTGCTGGCTGATATCAGAGTTTCGGACTGAAAAAGAGCCAAAGTTTGACAGTCTAAAGGCTGGGTATTTGGTGGATGAAATCTACACTATGTCAGGGTTATTTGTTGACACGATTGGTGGCCTTCTTGTGACACAATGAAGCAGCCAAATGAATCTCAAAATGAGCAGAAATAAGTTTTGTAATGAGGCTGAATAGATAAAGTATTGTATATTCTACTTGTCGTCATGTGATGCACTAACAATATACTGCTGTGAGTTCTTTGTAATTTTTGGGACTCAATTCAATGGTTATATGGTTCCATGCTTTCGTCAAACAGTTATGTGAGACTCATATTTTGACTGGTGGTTCACTTAATAAACTCAGACCTCATTCAAAGCCACATTAACACAGAATAGGCACACAAGACTTTGTCTTTAAGACACATTAAAAAGTCCGAACTCGTTTCAATGCTCAAGGAGGGATATTGCATTAATTCCAAGACTAAACAGTGATAAAATAGAGGGGATAAAATCAAATCTAATACATACTTGCAGATCTGGGAAGTGTTTGATGAGTAAAGTTTAAACAGCTCTTAAACATTTATAACCAACCCCTTTCCATTTCCCAGATGGCTGTAGGTGTCCACAGTCATCTTGAAAATAGTAATGAAGCACCCAGCTGAGGAATACAGTCTCCAAAACAGTTGTAAACAGTAGACATTAGCTTATTTGCATTTCCCACTCAGTTACTTATCACTTCAGCATAGGGTGAGACCTTCCCAAGAGTGCTGCGAACCTATGCTATGGGGAATCGCTCCTGCCTCCTCCGCTTCGCTCCTGATTCACGCTCCTAGAGGAAGCGATCAGGAATCGCTCCCGGAATTGCGATTCTTGATCACTTCCTCTTGGGAGCGTTTTTGGGAATTGCGCTTCCCTAACGCTCCCTGGTTTTTTGGGAGCACTTAGGGAGCGATGAGGAAACTTCGCTCCTAGAGCGCTTCCCCATCGCTCCCAGGGGCAAAAAAAACGCTGCCTTGGTGCCCTTTGTCTAAGGAGTTTTTTTTTTTTTTTTGGTTTTTGTAACCAGGACATGGTTTTAGTTGGATTTTTGGGGATGGTCAGGGTTCATTTAGGGGATGTATTATATGGTAATGTTAAGTTCTTAAATTTTTAACATTACCATTAATTGTTTCAGGATGTTTGAGAGCGGTTCCAACTTCCAACCTCATCGGACTTCATATGCAAAATGTAGAATTTTAGATCCCATTCAAAATTCAGTAGACTTAATAGTTTTCAGGATTTCAAGATTGCAACATTTCCACTAGATTCTATCATGTATGAGGGTAAGGGATTGGAATTGAATCAAGCAAATCAACCTCTCTATGTACCTCGATGTTGGTGGTGTTGATGCCTAATTGTTGAAGTTGATTGAACTCCCTTGTCATGACCTTGATAAAAATTTACCCTTCATTCCAGAAAATTCACTTATTAAGCATTGGAAGGTTTTTCTACCAAAATGTCCTACTCCATGCCCTAGCATATGTCATTACTCACACCAAAATATTATTCTCCATCTTGGTTGGCCCAACTAGCACCTCTAGATCTATGTGTGCTTTTCTCCTAACTCCACCCCCAGGTGCTAGTTGGGCCAAGTTGGTCCTTGATATGAGTGTGCTCAAGTACGAAGTGAATTTTTGAGCAAATACATTAGTGAACATGGAGTCTTTGGTAACCTGCATACAACCAGAGATCTAGATGGGTTGAGTCCTATCGAATGGTGAAACGTGTATTGCTCCTCTACTGCATATCTACATAAATTGGTGGTGAGGGTGCTTTCATAAGTTGTTAACATTTCTTGTGTAGAGAGGTGTTGGACCACCTACAACTTCATCCACAATGTGAACACTGAAGAGAAGCGGTTTGAATGTAGATCGTGTAGAGGGGAGTGTTCAAGTACTAATTGAATTGAGCAAATACATCTATGAACATCGAGTCTTTGGTAACCTACATACGACCAAAGATGGAGATAAGTTGAGTCCTATCGAAATGGTGGAACATTTATTGCTCCTCTACTACATATCAGCATAAATTGGCGATGAGGGTGCTTTCATAGGTTGTTAACACTTCTACAGAGAGGTGTTGGAGCATCTACAACTTCATCCAAAATGTAAAAAGAAACAATTTGAATGTAGATTGAGCAGAAAGCTTGGTTTATGTGCACTACAAATTGACGTTGTTGTCCCATTATTGTGATGCGGCCAAGAATGATAGAACATATTTGACTTGGGACAACAATCCAGAGGATGTTGATTTAGAAGATGGAGCCATAGCATTAAAGCGCTTGGACTTTGGAGGTTGAAGTTTTGGGTGATCAGAATGGTGATCAAATTCATACAACAAAGATGCCACACCCCCAACTACTAGTAGGTTTTCAAATGTAGGACCTTTGCCTTTATCTTAGAACTCTTTGGTAATGAATATGATGCTCTGTTTCATTTCATGGTTGATGTTATCTCTTGGAGTTTGTTGATTGCAAATATTATATGTTTAAACTTGAAGGTTGTTGTTGTTAATGATTGATCGTTTGATGACGATGTTATAACTTATAGCTCCGAGATGATTGATGTTATATGTGTACTAAATGATTATATCTATGCTTTCATGTTTTATATAGATAATTTGGCATTCTACATGTTTTTTTTAAATATATGCATCAAAATATATTAAAATATGTATTATATAATAAACGCTCCCAAAATAGAATCTTTTCAAAATTTTGCTTTTCACTCCCGCTCCCCGCTCCCAACAGCATAGATGCAACCTCTCTTCCACCGTGTCGTACCCGCAGATCTCACTGTAAATTGATGCTAATAGTTGGTAGTGAACAGTGATTGCACCTAGACTTGGATAATCCCCTTTTTCTACCACCGTAACCTACAACAACAATAGCAAAGAAGGAAAGTGTGCCCTCCAGACTGGTACAGAGAGAAACTCGACCAATACTAAAACAGTCCACACTTCATAAGAAACTAGACCTCTGTAGCAAATAACAATGCCCCTATTTTCTCAGGAGAACTCATCCTCTCCACAGGGAATGTAATACATTGTGCTGGAAATATAGATAATGGTGAACTCATCTATCTTCTAGGCAGCTGACTGGAAGCTCAAAAAGGAATGGAATGCCAAACTCTTCACAAGTGCGCCTATTGTCACATACATAGTAGTCGGGGCTACCTTGATTCTAGAGCAGTTTTGAGCACATTCTTGAGCTAGTCCTTTTCTATGAGATCAACAGTTGATGAGCATTCAGATGATGATCACTCTTGCAGTTAGTGGGCCCAAAGCATACATACTTTCAATTTCATGCCATGACTAAGCCTCATGACCCCAAATTTGATGACTGAGTTAGCCAATCTTTATTTATTCAAAGCAAATATGTTGACAGTGCCCATGATATACAGCAGTAGTGTTCTAGTCAGCCTTTCAGAGTTACAGATCAAATGCAGGTGTAGGACCTAGCTGGTATATGGTTCCAATGGGCCTTATAGTTATGCTCTTTTATCTATTTTAGTAGCTTGACTTGGTGTATGGTGGTTATGCATTGGCATTATCTTATCTTAATTTTATCGATGGTCTAGAGTAGAGGTGATCTAGTTGTTTCATTCAGGAGGTACTTGTCTATACTCATTGGTCATGTCCTTTTATTAGTATGGACTTGGTCATTTCCTTATAGGGACTCAGCTTGCTAGTCTTGGCATTACCTTGTCACTTTCTTCACCCATCCATTGTCATTCACATTTGGTTTTACCCTTGACTTGTACCTTGACTAGGGACATCAAGGATTTCCCCCGCATATACCTCTATGTTGGATTAGATCCCATGTTTATCTTGTGTCTCGTTGTTGGTTTATGTGATTCTCATCACAAGGATTGTCTTCCTCTAGTTCTTGAAAACAAGTGGTCCTACCCAAACGTGTCTTTAGACACTAAGGCATCAGAACTTACATGCTTCATCTAAATGAATGCCCAGTCAGAAAAAAACAATGTTTTTAAACACTACTGCAAATAAAGTAAATTATCTTCAAGTAGCTAGTCAGTTGCCAGAGACGTACACTCATCCTTTGTATGATGTAAGGTCATTTTCCCATACAGGGAAATAGGGTGGTCACTCCATCACACCTATGGACGGTGGCGGGTCATACCGAGTCATTATCTAAGGCCCGCAAGGCTACTCAGGGCACCTGCTCTAGGAGGATGACTTGTGAAAGTTGATATAAAATGTTAAGTTTAAATGTTAAATCAAAAGTGTGCAAAAGTTGACCATAAGTAAATGCAAATAAAGGTTACTTGTCTAGAGTCTAATTGAAACATTCTCATTATTCCACCCATCTGAGACATCACTATTCCCTAGTGTTCAACTATTCCAACATATGTGTAGTGCGATTTTGTAATATCCCAAATACTGATATTCTCTAATGTTCTATGATAGTGCTGACTCGCACACTCAATCTCATACAAATTTGCAAAATAACTGTGCATGCAAACTTGCCATGCAAAAATGCCCTAAAATATAGCTGAATTAGGGTTAGGGTTTTACAGAGAGAAATTAACACTTACCACTGATATTATTGCTGATAATGACTCCAGAGATAGCTGCATGCATAAGGATCCAGATGGGTGGTCTAAAAATGCTCTCTTCCTCCGGTGTTACCGCCCTGCAGTATCGTAAAAACCCTCCAGACTGAAGGTGACGTTTTTGTAGGAGGAGAGGTCTGTTTGGGCTTAAACTTTCTGAGCTTGTCCGTCTGCTGATGCCGGAGAGATGGCCTGGCACATGCGGAGGTTTGGCTGCCTCTAAGTGCCCTAGCGAATTGATTCGCAGTTCTACTGCTCACGCCCCCAACTGATTTGTTTGGCTGATAGCTGCTCCAGGTGAGCAAACTGATGGCTGATAATCACTGCATACCGTAGGATAGGCCTGTTGTGTTTTCCTTCTGTGTTTTCCCTACTACTTGCGGCTGCAAAACGTGGATCTGCTAATAACCCTTCGGAATGTGCTAGATCTCTGAATACTGTAGTATATGATGGATGCAATGGATAAACCTGGATGATCTATCCCAATAAGAGACTAGGGCAGATATCTCACTGCCGAACCCTCGCTAGCTGAAGACACCGTCTCCAACCCCAACTGCCGCGGATGCACGCTGTGCTGCTGCTCGAAACTCCAAAATCAATCAACAATAACAATAGCTATCTCCTTTAGTCCCATAACCCTTCTTAAATAGATCTTCATATGCTTTTAGGGTTTGCATGTCACTTTTAGGTTTATGCTTCACTTTTGCATGCATGCAATTCTAATTTGATGTTGACTTTAATACTAACTAAACAAGGCCTGCATGCTCCGCATGCTTTAGAATACGAACTCTGATGGCCTTCTTTCTACACTAATGACTTAATAATACTGAATTGATGTACCTTCCTGCTCCTAGTGCTATTAATCATGACTCCTCAGTTATTCCCTTTTATCAAAAACGGAACATTACAAATTTCCCTTTGTCCTTCAGCCGAGATGTTCACAGTGTTGAGAGTCAAGTCATTCCAATAGCCTAACCTTGTTTTTCTACTCTCACCCATGATTAGCAAAATGGTCAAGTCTATAAATGAGTATACACCCGAGGCTCTTGTTTGAACTTTGAAGTAATTGATTACTTTAATTTGGACTTATTATTGATGTTTTAAAATTTATACTTATGATCGCCAGTTAAAAGCCACTTTATACTTTAGTCTTGCTACCAACATAGATAAGGAAGCATGTTGTATCCTTTTGTACCTTGCAGCATCAGAGGTTTTCAGTTGGGTCATCATTTTTATAATTTTTTACCTGGTCAACCCAGTTTGACCAAGTCAACAACAGGGTGTAGGATGAGTTTGGCCGATAATATGTGATATTGTTTATTCATGACCTATCAGTGTTCATTAGGTGACTTCATGCTATAGATGGTGATTTCTTGTGATGGCTTGCATTATCATTATGATTACCAGCATTTACAGGCCTTATTTTATTATTATTATATGGGCTTAGATAGACCCTTTGGATCTTGATGCATCTTTTGATGGACATATGGTGTATGAGTACTCATTCCTAGTTGATTTGGACATTCTAAGTCCATTGGTACATTCTGTTTTCAGTTCCAGGCACAGGTAGTGGGTATTATGGCCAGTTCATCTTCCAGCTGCTGGATGCCATGTAAAAATGACACTTCATTTAGTTTTAGAGATATTTTTTATTCTCCTAGGTTGCTATCAGAGGACATAGTGATGCAACCTCTCGTTTTTACCTTATTGCTATGTTCCCAGATTTATTTTTGAGCTCATATTTGCCCCAAGAGTGGTCGGCAGTGAGTTAGAGGCATTTTTATCTTCTGGGATGATGTTTAGGCATATAAAAATAAAGAATTGGCTAGCAGGGAAATCAATTTGGTTTAGTGGGGCAAGGAATTGGCATGAAACTTGTTCGAGGCATTAACTTCATATATTCTACACCTTCCGGCATGGTTTGCATCCTTTGTGGGGTCCACACATCCTATCTCTCATCGTTTTGGATGTTTTATTATGTTATTGAGGGGCCATGACTTGGTGACTTTTAGTCACTTTATATTATGCTTATTATATCTGTGAATCGTATTTGCACTTTTCTTCTCTCTGCTTTCTCTATTAGAAACAACCGACTGTTTTTGCACATCAGTTTGAGAAATTGGACCATGGATTTGATCTTATATACTCAAATATGTGAATATTGAAGTAACTGTAGTAGTGGATGATCTTAAACTTAATGCTAGATCTTCCAGGATTTCTACTTGTTCTCTTTATAATGTCCAAGTCATCTTGTGCTTGTATATTAATATTCTTTGAGTTTAATTCATCATGATATTGGTGATTACTATTGTTGAACATTTGTTTCCTTCATTTAACCTTGATTTTGATATATTGGGTTCACAGTTAGAAGCATCAGAGTGCTCAGAAGTGTCAGATAGCAATAAAATCAACGATTTGCCTAAGCGGGAGGGGAAACAAATTGCAGATGAAGTAATATTTGCTTCTACATCTTCAACTCCAGTACTAAGAAAGAGGCACATGTGAGTACCAGATCTGAAAAAGATCAATAAGTTATGTCTAATTTGGTGTCACTGGAAATTGTATATTGGTACATAAAGTAGTATCTAAGCAAGGAATGAATTGTGTGTTGAATACTCTTAGAAATCTTCAAATCTAAAGTTCACATGCTCCAAGTTTTGAGGTGAATTGGATAGGATTCTGCAAAGTTGCAAGAGGAGATTTCATAGTCATAGAAGCTATCCTAAGACACCACAAGATAGGCATATTTGACTGTTGTTTCGCACCCACACCCACACAACACTAGGTACAAATAATATGGAAAAGATCTAAAGATACTTGACTTTCTTGGGTGACTAGGTGTTTCATGTCCTAAAACCCTTTTAATACTACCCTGTCCTTTTTACGTAGGTGCATCTTTTTTTCCTTCCAACTCCATGGAGACTTGAAAAGCTGAAATCAGTCTGTATGATTAGTTTTCAACTTACTGTATGAATTTGTGCAAATGATCTTATTACATGTAAAACTAATTATCATCTAGATACAGATATAATAACAAGGAGCAAAGTAAAGGTCAAGAGGGTATGACTGCAAAGACTGAGTCACCAATAAAACTAGATGCGCCATCTCAAATGCACATTGAAAAGCACAGGTATTACTCATAACAAAATGGAATGTCATTGCAATGCAATATAGTCTTGCATAATATTTGAAACAATGGCGATAAGTGATTTGTTCCTTATTGAACTCATGGTTGCAATCATGGCAGTTTGATATTGATTATAACCGTTTCTTCTAACTATGGTTTAAAACAGGAAACTGCAGGAGGATTTAACAGATGAAATGGTTGGTTTAGCTCAACAACTTAAGGAGACTAGTCTCATGATGAATCAATCTTTGCTCGACACTGAAAAGGTATCAAGAAAATTTGCTGCTTCTTTTATCAAACATTTTCTTTCTGAAACTGATACTCAAACAGGATGCTTTGACATGAAAAACCCTGATCTTGTATAGTTAATGCTTATGATCTAACTATTCTATTTTCCATACAGATTCTTGGTTCTACAGAGCAGGCAGTAGACCACAGTTTAGCAAGTACAAATAATGTAAATGAGCGAGCTGGGAAAATCTATTCACAAAGCTTCAAAACCAGTTGCATCTCTTGGCTTATCATATTTATCATGAGTTGCATGTTCCTACTGGTTGTTTTGTTGATCCGCATAACTTGATGGGTTCAAGAAATGCACGTATGTTTCTTGTTCATAGTTTGTAGAAGGCCATATGTATTGTATGCTTCTGGAAACTTGTTTAAAGCAATCGCAATTATATATTAAATGTATGGAAAATTCTCAATGGTTGTTTTCTGATAATAATAACTCATGATTGTTTGAATAATATAATCTGGGTGCAATACTCTGAGAAAACATGGATACACGTTTCTACAAAAAAAATCTGCAGTTGAATAGTTATTTTGTGGAAGAATTGTCCATTATTATACAAAATTAACAGATCCTTCATCAAACTACCACAGTCCTTCCAGTTTGTCCAAAATCTACTGACTTATAGCCTATTGATAGCTCAGAAAACTACCCTATACTTAAAAGATGAGTTGTCATCTTCGATTTCAATGTAGCTAGCTTAGGCATTTATTTTCCATATCTTCAACAGTATAGAAGTAATTGATTTACTAGCATTATATATATTATAAACTGAGACAGACATATTACTCAAAGGACAGAAAAAGAGAGTTTTTTTAATGTCCACAAGTGACCAAAATAGGTCAATGGGACTAGCAAGTACAGGAAGTCACAATGGCAATGTGAGAGTGCCAAATGTTGATTTTTGTACCTAAGAAAGTGTTCCCTTAGTGACTTTTGCCTAAGTCATAAAAAGGGGAAAATTAAAGTGACCCTTGCAATTAATAACTTGAGATGAGTTTTCATTTTCACTTTAGAGAATAAAGTGACTTTTTGATAAATTTAAGTAAGGTGAATGAAATTAATTTTGGAGAGAATTAAAAGTGCATTTCATCCCATCCATCCATCTAATTCATTTTGGGCCCTTGAATTAGATGACTATTCAGCTTCCTCATTTAGACACCAAAAAGGCAAGGGAAGGCATTAGAGTCTCATTCTTTTTTTTCCATGAGTTGGAAAGCAGAGAAGGAGAAAAAAATACAGGTTGAGAGAGAGCAGCATTGGGCACATTTCCCAAAACCGTACAACAGCAGTGATTGCATTTTTGTACAGCATGCTTCCCGAGGCAATTTCTGGGCACAAATTTCGAGGCAGCCCGCACAGTTTTTTGGGAACAAAATTTGAGGTGGTCCATACAGTCCATACAAATCTGTGTAGTCTGTATAGTAGAACAGGTGGGCACGGAAATCAAGGTCCGTACAGTACAACCATGGGCACAAAAATTGAGATAGTCCGTACAGTCATTTTGGCACGTTTTTTGAGGCAGCTGGTTGGCAGAAAATTTGACTGTGAAATTTTTTGAATTTAAATTTTATTCAACTTGTTGAGCATTGTTGTGGAGATAAGTTCATCTCTGATTTTTGTTGTACTTTATTTTTACTAAAGAAAATAAAATTCTCTCTCAAGCACAAGTTTTCCCCGGACATTGGGGTTTTGCCTGGGTCATTTGACCAAAATTCTGAGTCTGATTTTTTTATGTGTGACTATTTTGATCACTAATTAAAAGTTGTAAAAATTCTTCATATGTTTCAGTCATATTTGTTTATGAGAAATTACTTAATTTGTAGCAGAAAGTAAATTGGGTTGGGCATTAAACAATGATGAAAATGGTGGCTTGAAACCAGGTTGGGGGAATGAGATAAAAATTTACATGGTATCAGAGTTGAGTTAGAGAAGGAGACTGTCAGTGAATTCTTTTGTCAGTGGACAGCACCTTGTTGAGACTTGAATTTTCCAGTGAAAATGGCAACAAGACTTAGGTTGGAGGATAGGTTAGATGGGGCTGAGAATTTTATCCCATGGAAAGCCAGATTGGTGCTGATATTGGAGGAAAATGAATTATGGGATGAAGTGGCTCACAAACAACAGCGAATCCTATTAGAGTTCTTGCTTCCATCGATGCACAAGTATTTTCTGCCTTAACAAGAAGGGCATAAAAGCCAGAAGGATTATTCTAGATGCAGTTAAAGATCATGTTGTCGCTCACATTTCTAGTAAAACCCGTGCATATCAGATGTGGGATGCTTTGACCAGCTTGTTTCAAAGCTCAAATGAGAATAGGAAAATGGCGTTGAGAGAGAAATTGAAGAGTATCAAGATGGCCAATGCTGAGGGAGTGACTTCCTACCTTACTAGGATATCTCAGGTGAGAGATGAGCTTGCAGCAGTGGGAGATGTTGTTTTTGGCTCTGAGCTAGTGTGGACCGCTGTGAATGGGGTTGCAAAGTCTGGGTTGTTTTTGTGGAGGCTATAGTAGCCAGGGAGAACTTACTTTCTTGGGACAGAATTTGGGATGATTTTGTTCAGGAGGAGACCTAGAGAGGTCTTGTGCAGCGGAGCTCTTCTACTAGTAGGGAGGATGAAGAGAATGTGGCTTTGACTGCCAAAGGAAAGAAGAAGTTCAAAAAGGGCCCCAAGAAGGGTGGTGCTAAGCAACGGGATGGATAGAAGAAAGACTTGAGCACTGTAAAGTGCTTTGCTTGTCAGAAGCTTGAGCACTATGCTGGACAGTTTCCACAGAAGAAGAAGAAGCAGCAACAGACAACAGCTTCAGCTTGAGAAGTTTACAGTTAGATTTGAGAGAGCTTTCTCTCTGTGTTGGGCATGCTCATAGAGAGCATCCATCATCACCAGTGTTGATATTGAGATTGAGAGGGGGTATTCCTCGTTGACTGGCCATTCTTTTAGTGCATCCACCACCAGCACGGGGTATATTGACAGTGGAGCTTCGAGCCACATGACAGGTGCTCGAGAGATGTTCTCCAAGCTTTCACAGGAAGGAATAGATGTAGAGGTAGTGTCAGGGGATGACACAGTTGTCAGAGTTGTAGGGCGTGGGACCATTACATTTCAGAGAGAGTCCAAGAGTCCCATGACCTTAAGAGACGTGTTGTTTGTACCTAGGTTGAAGAAGAACTTGATATCAGTTTCCATGATCGAGGATAAAGGACTTGGGGTGACTTTCCTAGATGGACATGTGCGAGTTTTCCCCAAGACTACAGGACCATTTGCCTCTTAAACCATTGGAGTCAGAAGTGGAAAGTTGTGGAAGCCCCAGCATGCTTTGACACATAGCAGGGACAATGAGCTTTGTGAGCTATGGCATAGGAGGATGGCTCATCTGCATCATCCAGCTTTAAGGATGTAGAGGTACATAGTTATAGGTTTACCTGAGTTCATCACTGAGCACAGTGATGTATGCAGAGGGTGTGCTTTGGGAAAGTACACCAAGATTGCTTTTCTGATCAGTGATAGTAGGTCAACAAGAGTACTTGATTTGATACATTCTGATTTGTGTGGTCCTATGTCATATGTTTCTCTGAGAGGTTTTGAGTATTATGTGACATTAATCGATGATCATTCCAAGAAGACCTGGATCTACTTTCTGTGGAGCAAGAAATCTGCGAAGGTCTTGCGGAGGTTCCAAGAGTTCAAAGCTCTTGTGGAGAACCAGATTGGGAGGAGGATTCAGGCACTCAGATCAGATAAAGAGGGTGAGTATACCTCTAAGGAGTTCGATGAGTATTGCAGACATGAGGGCATATGGAGACAGTTGACAGTACCATACACTCTTGAGCAGAATGGAGTGGCGGAAAGGAAGAACCAATATACTGTTGGAGCAACAAGAGCCATGTTACATTATCATTCACTTCCTTTCTTTCTTTGGGCAGAGGCATGTAGTACAGTTGTATACCTTCAAAACAGGAGTCCCCATCGTGCCTTGGAGAACAAGACTCCTTAGGAGATGTTCACAGGCAAGAAGCCTGAGGTGAATCATTTTTTGTATATTTGGTTGCCTGACTTTTTCACATGTCCCTTTTGAGAAGAGGACAAAGCTTGAGCCCACAACAGAGAGGCATCTTTGTGGGGTATGATGAGACTTCGAAGGCCTTTCACATTTATCTTCATTTCCTGAGGAAGGTTGTTGTGAGGCGGGAAGTGAGATTTGAGGAGCGAGCCTTCAGGAAGTCCAAAGAGTTAGTGCAGGGAGAGCAGCAGGTCCCAAACCTCAGGCAGCTTCACAGGTACCTTTAGTACAGAGTACAGGTTTTCAGGGTTACCAGGCCACAGGTTACAAGCACAGGATCTTCAAGTTTAGTGGTTCATCCTGTAGGTTCTTCGGGGACAGGTTTTGGTTCTGAGGTCACAGGTTCACCATACAAAGCTACCGGATCACAGATTTCATCGGTTGTTGGTTCAGCAGCTCTTGGTACATAATTTTCTAGGCCTTCTACTTCTAGGAGTTCTTCAGATGATGACAGACCAATTTGGGAGCAACGTTAAGGGAATAGGAACCCTAAATGGCTTCGGGAGACCTTGAAGGGAGCTTGTTGATGTATTTGTAACTTTGGAATGTATTCACTTGTATATCTTATGTATTGTACCCCGATGTTCCTATCGAGAGAATCATTAATGTAATCAAGTCATGTAAAGTCATACCCCGATGTTCCTATCAGGAAAATCATATGTATTTCATTGTACCCCGATGTTCCTATCGAGAGAACTACTAAGAGTCATGAGGAAGTCCCCTCCATTGTAAGTCGGGGCAATAGTCCCCACAATTGAGTTGAGGTCAACCCTCCAATTGTAAGTCAAGGGACAAAGTCCTCACAGTTGTGGGGAACTACGGTTTCCCTAGAGAAGTCAAGTACACTGGGGCCGACATAGTTGAGTTGAATGTCAAGTGAACGAAAGAATATAATAGAGAGTGAGACTTTCTATTTATTACACACACACTCACTCAACTGGGGCGTATGAGTGAGAGAGGAAGTGATGGCACAAGTGAGAGAGATCGAGCTGGTGGAGATCATATTTATGTTTTCGGGTTTTACTTTTGCTATTGGTGCTCATTCTATCTCTGAGGAAGTCGCAGGGTTTTCTCCTTTATGGTTTCCCCAAGGAAAATTCTTTGTGTCTCTTGTCTCTTGTGATTATTGCTGTGCATGTTATTCTCTCAGATAAGATCCTAGATCATATTGCTTAAATGATAAAAATCTTAACATGGTATCAGAGCTAACCTGAGAAGAAGACACTGTGCAGTTGCAGAAGCTAAGGCTTCTTACTTTTTGGGTCTCTCTCCACAATCCATCACCAAGAGGAGGCTAGGTTGACTCTCCATTGAAGGGCACATCTTTCTGTCGAGACAAAATTTGATTTCGGGCATTTTCAGTTTTTGGTGCGGGAAATTAGGGTTTTTTACAGAAGAGGAATTTTTGGGTGAGCCCGGCATAGGATTGCTCTCCTCATCAAAATCGAAATTTAGAGACCAAGGTCAAATTTTTTGGTTGAGTGAAACTCCGGGAAAGTCAAACCTTAGTTTGACCCCAGGCCAAAAAAACCCTAAAATATTAAAACTAATAAGTTTTGATACATTCGCTATATCTTGGGATTGAAGAAGTCTCAGGGGATGAAATTTTTACAGACCGAAGATAAAATTCTGATGTACCTTGTGTAAAAAATTGAGCCTCAGATTCGCTATATTATGGGAGATATGATTCCTCCAAATCAGGGTTCCAGCCTTTTCTAGGATTGATCCCTAAACAGAACACCTAGGGAGAATTGCAATATCTTGGGCTACAAAGATCCAAATGAAATTTCCCAAGATGTTCCAGATAGGGCACTGACTATAATTTCTGTGGTAAAAGTTTCAAACCCTGATGATGAAATAGTAACACATGGCAGTCCATACAAGTTCGCTAGTCCTGAAATTAGTCACATTGGGAAAAGTCTCATAAGTCCCAATTGGTGAAACCAATTCTGGTAAAACCTGTGGTGTTGGAAAGAGGACAAACGAGGTTACCTCAGTATGAAATTCAGACACAGAGGAGCTGTTCTTTCGAAGTTATCGCAGAAACAGTATCAGGCATTTCTGCAGAAGAAATTGGTAAACTAGGGCTTTCTGTTCCGGGAGCTTCTCTCCACTATTTTCAGAAAATGAGTACATTGGACAGCTCGCCTTGAAGAGGTCTATCTTTCCATCCAATCAGATCTGAAAAATTCCAAGTTTTGAAAATTAGGGTTTCTCTGACAAACCCTAGAACATCCAACTTTGGAACCAGGATGGACACCTCAAATCGTTAAGATCAAATCTTTTGTTATTTACATTTGAGGTTCTCATTTCAAAATGACCTATCACACCAGCTTGATGACAAGCTTGATGAAGCTGACAAACTCAAGTATGGAAGTATAGGACTTAGGTGATCCATGAAGAAATTGATTTGGATCAGTCCTTCAATAAGAAGGTTGTAGGAGCCAAAGGGAGATGAGGCTATAAGGCTAGAGCCAAGAGAATCATTGTAGATTCTATTGAAGATCATCTCATCCCTAATGTGTCATCCTTGAAGACACCAAAAGGAAGTGTTCGATGCTATGACGAAGCAATTGAAGAAGAATAAGATACTTTTTAATGGTCTCCCAAGGTCATGGGATTCATTCATTCGAGGAATGTATGCCAGAAGAAAGTGATTACCTTCAACAGACTCTGGGAAGAGTGAACAAAAGAAGAAGCTCGACTCATAGAAGAGAAGATGGGAGCAACTGAAGATCAAGTGCTCACGATTCAAAGAAGATCCCTCAAACGACGAGGAATATGAAGAACTCAATTCTTGAATATCTTCTTATCCATCTTAGCATTTGGATAAGAAATGATGATGTTACGAATGAAGAAGCTGAAGGTTCAAGAAGGAGTCTACCCACGAAACAAATAAAAATAAGTATTCAATTGTCATTTTTATCATTTTGTTTTGCTATGCATTTGTTTATATTCAGTTGATTTATGCATGACAAAATGTTTGCATTAATGACAGTATACTACTAATATGCATGTGATGGGTAAGTAGCTCATACAACTCTCCATTGCTACTTATTTAGAATGAAACATCTTTGCTGACATATTGGATTAGTGCACAATCTCAATGTTGTCATGGTAGAGATGGAAGGCATCTAGAAAGTTTCCGTGAGATTTGATTGGATGTTGTATTGGGTAAAATAGTTGCATGTTTATATCTTTATACATAATTATAAACATGCATTATGAAATGTTTCTAACCATACAACTGATGCATTTGACTTGTAGGAAATATCGTGTACATTCGCCTACAAAAGAGAAGGATGAGACTTGTTCCGAAGAACAAGTGACGACAGTTCAAGATTCACTCTAAAATGAAGAATAGTATGACGAGACTTCAAGAGGCCTCAAGAGTGACATCATTGATGCAAAACCTTCCAGCTATGAAGAAGTAACCAAGAAGAAAGGGAAGGAGAGTACCAGTTTAAGAAGAATGATGTCTAGGATGCATCGAGACCTGAAGAAAAGTCCGTAGTGTCTTCCATATGGATCTGTAAGATCCAGTATGCAGTAGATGGAAACACTATGGGATACAAGGCAAGATTCGTAGCACGAGGCTTCTCACGAAAAGAAGGCATAGACTACGAAGAGACATTTGCAGCCACTAGAAGTGAAGACACATGACAAACAGACTCGTGTGCAAATTAAAGAAGGCCTTGTACGAGCTCATAAGGCACCCATGGGATAACACATATAGGAGGAGCTTGAAGATCACCTAGAGTGATGAAGATCTTAACCTTTGCTACAAGGTTGAAGATGAAATCCTATAGAGGATGACAAGCTCACAAATGGGTGCAAAAAGAACTTTTGAAAAGGTTCAAGATAGAAGATCTTAGTATCCAATGACTCTAGATGGATACATAGAATATTAGTAGCAGAGGAAGCTACTTGTCACTCCAATACATAATGTTTCAATTCATAGAGTACGAAAGGCAGAGGAAGAATGATGCTCCACTTCAAAGGGAGTGACTGCAGAAGATCTCGAGGTTCGACATGGCACGACAGGATGGACAGATTACTGATGACTCTAGGCTTTACCTTTGCTTCAAGGTTGAAGGCGGAAGACCAGTGATGCTCTTGTTACATGTCAATGACTTGTTCTTGACAGGAAAAGAGGAACTCATTAAAGTTGTAAGAATGAGACTTGCTGCCGAGTTCGAGATGAAGGACTTGGATATGATGCACTACTTTCTAGGCATAGAGGTGTGGTAGAGTGCGGATGGAATCTCCCTAGGACAAGGGAAGTATGCAGTAGAGATCCTGAAGAGGTTCAGGATGATGGACTGCAAGGCCATGACCACACCTATGGCATCGAACCTGAAGCTATTGAGTATTGCTTCGTCAAAGTCGGTTGATGCCACGATGTATCGTCAGATGATTTGTTCTTTGATGTACCTGACGAAGACGAGACTAGATATTTGATTTGCTGTGAACACATTGAGACATGTTCATCTGATGGTTGTAAAGCATGCTGGGAGGTACCTAAAGGGTACAGTTGAGTATGGGCTCAACTATGATACAAATCATAATATTAACCTGGAGGATTATGTGGATTTGTATTGGGCAGGCAGTGCCATTGATAGGAAGAGCACTTCGAGGTGCTACTTCAGTTTGAGATCAGGTGTGACCTCTTGGTTTGGCAGGGAGGAGTCCTGCATGGCGCTGAGTACAGTCGAGGCAAAATATGTTGCCACTTGCTTGGCTATTTGGGAGGTAGTATGTTTCTTTTGAAAACAACTATTTGATTTGATTGATCTGACTTGCATTTTTGTATGATGTAGAGAGGAGCAGTGAAGCTCCAGTATGTGATCCAGATCGAGGTCTCTTGAAAGAGAGAGTTTTAGCATAGCCAGTGAGACAGGTTATCTAAGCATAAAATTCTAGCGCAGCTCGTAGGTTGCTCAGATGTAAACGGTCCTGTAGGTTGTCCTCGGATGTAATCGGTCTTGGCGAAGCTCGCAGGTTATCCTTGGACATAATCAACCCTGATATGATTCTATTCTAGAAATGGCCAGAGTGAAGTCCAAGTACTTCAAGGAGAAGCTTGGTGTTCTCCAGATCGAGGTTCCCTCCAAAGGGAATTGATGTGTCCGTTAGCCTTTCTGACATGGTGGAAGGCTGGGCTCCACATGGTCAGATGTAAGTGCAGAGATATTCTGATGTGATTGTGGGATGTGTTCCCACATGATCAGTGTAGAGACATTCTTATGTGATTGTGGGATGTGTTCCCACATGATCAGTGCAGAGCCTTTCTGATGTGATTGCGAGATGTGTTCCCACATGATAAGATGCAAGTGCAAAGCCTTTCTGACAAGATGATGTCGGATGTAAGTGCAGAGGTTTTTTGACAAGATGAGGTCGGATGTGAGTGTTGGGCCTTTCTGACATGGGTTTTGGATGTGTTCCTCCCATGGTCAGATGTGAGTGTTGAGCGTGCCTTTCTGACATGGTTCTTGGATGTGTTCCTCCCATGATTAGATGTAAAAGTTGGGCGGGCCTTTCTGACATGGTTCATTCCATGGTCAGATATAAGTGTTGAAGACGATGAAGACCTGCATGGAGGCTAGGCCTACAACCAGCATGAAAAAGGGTTGGCTCTGTAGAACTTCCTATGACGAGTAGAATTGAGAGATAGCACCATTTGTTTAAAATAGCGGAAGCAGTAATGATGATCCAGTGATGATGATCCAACCTTGATGATCTAGACCATAAGATGATCCAGCCTTGATGATCCAGACTTGAAGATGATCCAGTGATGATGATCCAGATGATTCAAACTTGTAGATGACTTAAAGATGAAGATGACTTGATGATGATCCAGATGATCCAGACTTGAAGATGACTTGAAAGATGAAGATGACTTGATGATGATCCAGACTTGATCCAGTGAAGAAGACTTGTGTTGATGAATTGTGTCGAGAGAATACCTTCCTAGTTAAGAGGGAGTGTTGATGTATTTGTAACTTCAGAATGTATTCACTTGTATATCTTATGTATTGTACCCCGATGTTCCTATCGGGAGAATCATGTGTATTTCATTGTACCTTGATGTTCCTATCCGGAGAACTACTAAGAGTCGTGAGGAAGTCCCCTCCGTTGTAAGCCGGGGCAATAGTCCCCACAATTGAGTTGAGGTCAACCCTCCAATTGTAAGTGAGGGGACAAAGTCCCTACAGTTGTGGGGAACTAGGGTTTCCCTAGAGAAGTCAAGTACACTGGGGCCGACATAGTTGAGTTAAATGTCAAGTGAATGAAAGAATATAAATAGAGTGAGACTCTCTATTTATTACACACTCACTCACTCAACTGGGGTGTATGAGTGAGAGAGATCAAACTGGTGGAAATCATCTTTATGTTTTCGGGTTTTATTTTTGCAATTGGTGCTCATTCTATCTCTAGGGAAGTTGCGGGGTTTTCTCTTTTATGGTTTCCCCAAGGAAAATTCTTTGTGTCTCTTGTCTCTTGTGATTATTGTTGTGCACGTTATTCTCTCAGATAAGATCCTAGATCATATTGCTTAAATGATAAAAATCTAACAGAGCTAAAGATTTTGGAGCGCCCAAGGAATCAGTGGACTATAGTGATGCCATATAGGTTGGGTATGGCCTTGGCTGCTAGTCTTCGTGATTCAAAACCATCTACTTTTGAGGAGGCCTCTTAGCATCATGTTTGGAGAGATGCCATGATGGAAGAGTACCATTTCATCATGAAGAACGATGTTTGGGAGATTGTTCCAAGACCTGAGGAGAAGTTAGTGGTGACTTCTTGATGGCTTTACAAGGTAAAGCATGTTGTAGATGGCAGTGTGGAGAAATACAAGGTTTGGTTTGTCGCGCGGGGGTTTTCACGGGTGGAGGGAATTGATTATGATGAGACCTTTGCATCGGTTGCTCCTTATACTTCTATCATATCACTGATTTCCATTGCTGCTGAAATGGGTGAAAGATCGATCAAATGGATGTGAAGACTGCATTTCTCAATCGAATCATACAGGAGGAGGTTTATATGGAGCAGTCACAAGGATTTGAGATTCATGGGAGAGAGTCTCATGTTTGTAGGCTAAAGAAAGCCTTGTATGGGCTGAAGCAAGCTCCTTGAGCTTGGTATTCTAGGATAGACTCTTACTTGTTGTCAATTGGTTTTCAGAAGAGTGAGGTTGATCTGAATCTCTACTTCATCATGGTTGGAGATGATCTGCTCATTCTTCTATTGTATGTGGATGATTTGTTAATCACAGGTGATGAGAGACCTATTGCAATTTGTAAGAGAGATCTTGTTTCAAAGTATGAGATGACTGACATTGGGTTGATGCATTATTTTTTGGGATTAGAGGTTTAGCAGGAGCCTGGTCATATTTTCTTAGGGCAGGGAAAGTATGATGTGGATATTCTGAGGAGATTTCAAATGGAGGATTGCAGGCCGATGTTTACACCTATGGTCACCAACTTGAAGAAGCTTCACTTTTTTGAGGGAGATTTGGTGGATCCTACCTTATATCGTCAGCTCATAGGTCTATTGATGTATCTTGTCAACTCTAGGCCAGATTTTTGTTTTGCAGTGAACACTCTCAGTCAGTTCACGGTGGAGCCTAGAAGAGTGCATTGGGTTGCCGCAAAACATGTGTTGAGATACCTTGCAGGTACAATAGATTATGGTCTAGATTATAGGAGATCAGATGGGGTAAGTTTGATTGGATTCACGGATTCAGATTGGGAAGGGAGTGTGACGGACTAGAAGAGCACTTTCGGATGGTGTTTCAGTTTGGGCTCGGTAGCAGTGTCATGGTTTAATCAGAAGCAAAAATCTATTGCTTTGAGTTCTGCAAAGGCCAAGTACATGGCAGCCATTCAGGCTAGTTGTGAAGCATTGTGGCTTCGCAAGTTATTGGAGGATTTATTTGATCAAGAGTAGAGACCTTCGGTGATTTCTTGTGACAATCAGAGTTGCATCTAGCTCTCTGAGAATCCTGTATTTCATGACAAGTCAAAGCATATTGAGATCAGGTACCATTTCATCTGTGATTATGTTCAGAGAGGCGCTGTGGAGTTGCAGTACATTTCCATTGATGAGCAGGTTGCAGATATCTTAACAAAGTCACTTGGAAGAGGCAAGTTCATTCATTTCAGAGACAAGTTGGGTGTGGTGCAAAACACCTTCCTTGGTAAGAGGGAGTGTTGATTTTTGTACCTAGGAAAGTGTTCCCCTAGTGACTTTTGCCTAAGTCATAAAAAGGGGAAAATTAAAGTGACCCTTGCAATTAATAACTTGAGATGAGTTTTAATTTCCACTTTAAGGAATAAAGTGACTTTTTTATCAATCTAAGTGAGGTGAGTGAAATTAATTTTGAAGACTTAAAAGTGCATTTAATCTCATCCATCTATCTAATTCATTATGGGCCCTTGGATTAGATGACTATTCAGCTTCCTCATTTAGACACCAAAAACAGAAGGGAAGATATTAGAGTCTCATTCTTTTTTTTCCATGAGTTGGACAGCAGAGAAGGAGAAAAAATTGCAGGTTGAGAGAGAGCAGCATTGGGCACGTTTCCCAACATCGTACAACAGTTGGAATTCCATTTTCGTACAACACCTTTTCCAAGGCAATTTTTGGGCATGAATTTCGAGGCAAGCCGCACAATTTTTTGGGCACGAAATTCGAGGTGGTCTGTACAGTCCGTACAATGCAACATGTGGGCATGGAAATAGAGGTTCGTACAGTCCGCACTGTACAGCCGTAAGCACTAAAATCGAGACATTTCATACGATCATTTTGGCATGTTTTTCGAGGCAGCTAGTTGGCAGAAAATAAGACTGTGAAATTTATAAATTTATTCAACTTGCTGAGCATTGTGGTGGAGATAAGTTCATATTTGATTTTTGTTGTACTTTTACTTAAAAAAATAAAATTCTCTCTCTCTCAAGCATAGGTTTTCCCCAAACGTTGGGGTTTTCCCTCGGTCATTTGACCAAAATTCTGAGTCTAATTTTTTTGTGTGACTATTTTGATCACTAATTAAAAGTTGTAAAAATTCTTCATGTGTTTCAGTCATATTTTTTTATGAGAAATTACTTAATTTGCAGCAGAAAGTAAATTGGGTTGGGCATTAAACAATGATGAAAATGGTGGCTTGAAACCGGGTTGGGGAATGAGATAAAAATTTACACCAAAAGCAAACTCCTAGGTGCAAAAGAAAATACAAATAAAGATAAGAGTACAAAGGGGTAAACACAGAAGGTGAAACCTAAAAAATGCAATAAAGATAGGTCATCTTTATGCAAGAAGAGAGACAACTTTACACCAGCAGTGAAAGTAGAAGAGGTGTTTTCAATGCCATCAATCGTAGTAAAGGTCTGAATGCAGAGTTTGAAATGTCCTTTAGGGAATAGTTGGTATTGAGTGGACTAGATTAGATGATCTTGGGGTCAACTTGAATGCTACTTGTAGGAGCTCTCTTAATGTTCAAGGTTAAAGAGAGAAACCTAGGGATGTGTAACCGACTGGTTGATCTTGGGGACACCTAGGATTGAGTGGACTAGGGAGACAGCCCTATGTCAAAGCCGACTAAAGTGGGTATGTTTTATTGATCTCATGGAAATGGGCCCTTTCTAGAGAGAGAGACCCCAAATTCCATTGAATTCCCAAACTGTATAACCAATAGTCTGTTCCACAATCTAGGTACATGTTATTGACTAGTTTATAGCCCAAACAAGGTAAGTGTTGAGCTCTATATTAGTCAATTGGTCAAAAGAAAATAAATACAAAAGTTGGGCTCTAGTTTTTAATTTAGATGACATGGTGCATTGAATCCTTTCATAAGTCTATACATTTTTATTGTCCTCTGCCATCTCTAGGGACAGCAGATTATCTCTTTAGACAACATCATTGAGCAACCCCTTGATGTATAGATTATCTTTTGATTTTAAATTTTGTTGGTGATGATTGAAATTAAATGTAG
>LPNX010011757.1:174141-220404 GCA_001517045.1 Pseudotsuga menziesii | reverse complement strand
TCTTCCTCCAAAATTAATCAATATTATTTTATTATTTTAACTATTATTTTATTATTTTCTTTAGGAGGCCCATTTTAGACCCCAAAATTCCTCTAATGATTTACCAAGTTTACTTGCAATGCTTATTTTCTTTATCTCCCTTTGTGTTTAATTTATTTTCAGATTTCAACTAGATTCATAGTAGTTTAGCTTTGGCTCATGCCGATATAAGCTCATATATTCATTTGGGATACTATCTTATAGTTTGGTTTCTTGCTTGTTTTACTTCAACTATCAAACAAAAGAGCATCCACCATGTTTATAGGTTGACGTCGATACAATTTATACTCTATTAAGATTCATAAGGGTTTGGCAGGATCAAATGGAACCAACCTGCAAACCCTAATTCTTGTAATAAACTAGAAGAAAAACGACACTAGGGAATTGCAACATAAATCCCAATAAGCGTGCTAGAGAAAAAATGCAACCCAAGAACAAGAGAACGAACACAAAGTTTATGGTGCCCACAAGTTAAATCACATGTATTACAAAGAAAAAATATCACATAATGAATACTACAAATGAGACTTAAGTGCCTATTTATACCATTGTTGAAAAAGTCAACAACCACAAAAAATTGGTAGGGGTCCATAATACTTCTTGACAACATCGACGAAAAAATGACAAAATTGGTAGACTACGACAAGCATTAAAGTATACAAAATATATTCGATTTTTTAAACATATAAATCAACAGCAATATCAAATAAATAAATTGGTACATAAATATAGTAAAACACCAAGATATATATATAGTGGATGCCAAATAAAAAATGATACATGAAAGTTAGTATTGAATACTAAACCCTAATAGTTGTCCAATTAAGGACTCAAAACTAGACAACTGATACAAATTGACATCAAATATTTAAATGTATCTTGTCATCGTGAGTCGAAACCATGGTGTACCACTTGGAATTTGTATAGGATGGTTGAGAAGTGAGGAGTTTGGGTAGGTGTATAGTTAGCAATCCATTAATTGAAAAAGTTTGTCCTCTTAGCTATGTTCATAAGCTCTTTGAGGTTCTCAAGGCTTATATGAGCCATGGCATGAATACAAACACGAAGTAGTTGCAATCTAAAACATAAATCCACAAAGATGAATGCATATATATATGTTAATGTTTTGGTCTTCTTGTTGAATAATAATGTTGCAAAAGGTGAAGGTGGTGGTCAATTAAAATGTGCAAGACGGTCATTGAGGTTGTGTTTATAAGGTTTTCTTTGACATAGATGGTGTTCTAGAATATAAAAATGTTTCAATATTTACTAATTCAATACCCCTAATCCTGCCTTGCAATCATAATTTAAATCATCATTGTACCAAATGCCACACATACATGTAGAATAAATGTCATTTTTTATTAGCCATCTTGCTTCAACATAAAATTGTTATTTTATAAGCTCTTGTTAACATATGCTCACTATATGACTCCCATTTCCTTTTGAATGAATATAGAGAAACTACGTCCTAGTTTGTTCAATACTTCATAAGATTCTAGTGATAAACAAGATAGTTCATAAATGTATTTTACTTGGGTTATTCAATTGACTCCACCAAATGTCACAATCTCATATTGATACACCAACCATTGGAATAAAGAGAAACAAAGAAATATACAAGTTTGAGATTAAATTGTTGACATTTGAAGGACTTCATGACTTGAAATACACATGTTGACCAACATCAATAATATTAAGTTGTTCTAGAAATTTAAATGATATTTGTTAACAAAGTAAAGGTATACAAAAAGTTTGTAAGCTCCTCGACAATGTGGTTGCAATAAGGTCATTGCTTCTCTATTTGTACAAATTTATCTTTTATTAAAATATATATAGTATTTTCTCAACAAAATGCACAAAAGACTAGTAGTTGTAGAGAAAACCACATATACACATCAAGAGAGAGGATTAAGGGACTCACCAATATTGTGTAGGTTTTCCACAATTACTTAAACATTCAATTTAATGATAAGCTCCTCGACAATCACATACAACATTACAGCGAGTTTTGGGTGTAAGGTAGGATGGTTAGTTCCTCCCTAAGATCTTCCCATTAACTCAAATATGGCCATTTTCCATACTCATATTTGGTGCAACAATATTTATTACAAAATTGAACACACAAAGAAACCAAGAACACAATGAGAATTGAGAGAGAGAAAATTGTTCTTTTATATTATGAAATGATCAACCTTTTATTTATAATAAGGAGATGATATAAACTCTAACTACACAATCCTAAAATGACTTATACATACTTTAATACAACATTTAAACATAACTTAAAGCCGCCAAGGGACTATTAATATGCACATGTCTATAGTCTACACGACCTGTATATTCTAACACCCTCTCTTAATGGTCAATCTAGAAAATACACAAAATTTGTCCAAAACTTTTACAAAATTTTATGGACCTTATGACATGGTGAGGATGTCTGCAAATTGAACCTCTATATGACATTATCACGGCTCAACTATTCATCTTCTACAAGCTATCAGATAAAGTGACAATGGGCGTTAACATGTTTGGTTCACTCATGGAAGATTGGATTCTTTGCTAGCTTAAGAGCTCCTTGATTATTGTAGTACTTTAGGGTAGGATTGTTTTGTTGGATATTCATATCTACAAGCATTTGTTTAAGCCAAAGTGCTTAGCAAGCTCCTTTCACTATTGTTCGATGTTCTGCTTCGATTAAAGAAGGAGAAATGACATTTTGCTTCTTGTTGTTCCATGTAACTACTCTTGTTCCAAGGCTAAAGCATAGCTTAATGTGGATTTCTTGTCATCCATTGATCCTACCCAATCTAAACCTATATAACCACACAACTGAGGTTCATTTTGTCTACCATATAGAATGTTGAAATCTAATGCTCCTTTCACATATTGTAGCACTCTTTTTGTTGTTGTTCAATGTTCTACCTTTGGAGTGGCCATGAATTAGAAGATGTAGCTAACTGCAAAACTCAAGTCAAGTCTAGTGGTCGTAAGATAGATCAACCTCCCCTCTAGTCACCCATAGATTGCTTCATTAATTGCCTTAGAATTAGTTTTGGCTTAAGTTCAAGATGATGTAAGTTTGTTGCAAGAAGACATCCATTGAATTAAAACTCTAAAGATTAATATTGTAAGTTGGATCTTGCCAAAGCTTATGGCAAGGTGAATTGGATCTACCTAACAAATAGGGATGAATGTGCAAACTATAGAATGGATTATGGATTGTATTGCATCAAATTCTTTCATAGTTCTAATCAATGGGTCACCCGCCATCTTCTTCAATGCATCTAGAGGGTTGCACCAAGTTTGTACCCTTTCCCCTTTTTGTTTTGCTAATAGTTGAGGGCTTAAGCATGGTGTTCAAGGATGCAAGGAGAGGAGGCTTGTTGAAGGGACAAAAATCTGTGAAAAGGTTAACATTTCTTATCTACTATTTGTTGATGATATCATGATATTTGGGCAAGGATCAATAAGGGAGATCAAAGGAATACATGAGTTATTGGATATCTATTGCAAGGCTACATATATGGAGTTTAATGTCAAGAAGTCTAATATGTTGTGAAATTAGATAAGGGAGGGAAATAAAGCCGAAATAATGAATTTCTTTCTAATGAATGTGATGGATTTACAACGAGTAAAGTATTGAGGGTTTAATCTAAAACATAATGATTATAAGTAGAAGATTGGATCTAGTTGTACACCAAAATTGAAGCAAGAATCTCCCTACGGTGCAATAGATGTCTATTAAGGGGAGGGAGATTAGTTTTGACAAAGGTTGTGTTGGAAAGCATACCAGTGTATTGGATGGCCATTACTCGTATTCCTAAAGGAATGTTTCCTAAAATAAGGGGGAAAATGTTTTAGTTTCCTTTGGAAAGGTTAAAGGGAAAAGGAAGGAATACCTTTAGTAAAATGGTCCAAAATTGTAAATTTGAAAGAAGTTGGAGGATGGGACTTGAAAAATATCCATACATTTAGTTTAACACTTACATCAAAGTTTATGGAGACTAATTTACAATGAAGGTATGTGGTGTAAGGCTATGAAAAAAAGGTATATCAGAAGGATTTCTATAATTGATTGACTTAGACAAGAAATAAAGAAAGAGTTCTAGTGGTGCTTCAATTGTATGGAAAACATTAGTGAAAGCAAACTTGTTAGCTTGGAAGATTAGAAGAGGAACGGATGTGAGAATTGGCGACAACCCATGGATTAGATGTAAATGCAATTATAGGTTGTGTGAGGAGTTAAGAAGGGGTCTTCATCTACTAAGGATTTATTCATTGGTAGATACATCTATTGTTCATTGCGGGAATGCATAGTCTCAAGGTTGGAAGGATGCAATGTGATTTGGATTTAGTTTAGGCAAAAGATGGTGAACGCAATTTTTAAGTTATAAGTCCAACTTCTAGTGCATTAAAAAATTTTAAGGGGGTTTATATGATTAAGTGATTAAAAAGTCAGGTGAATGGTGAATATACAACAACATTGTGCTATAAGGAAAATATGGAAGAAAAAATGGAGGGGTAAAGATCATGGATGGTGGTCAATTGTATGGAATTAGAAAATCCATTGATATATAATTTATTCAAGTGGTCATCCTTGGACAACAAAATCTTAACTTGGGATGATTGGCATAAAAAAAATGCAAAGACTTGGAAGATGCAATATGTGCGAAGATAAAGAGGAATCTTTCAATCACCTATTTGTCAATTGTCCTTTTATTATAGAAGTCTAGAAACATATATTGTAGATTACTAATGGGAAAGATATATGGGAGCATAAGTTCTTCATAGTCTATTTTCATTGATTGGCAGTAGACAAACTTGTGAAAGATCACATTACTCTTCCTTGTTTTCTGATTTGGGGTGTGTGGTTGTCTTGAAACAAAATGTTGTTTGAAGGCTTAGAATTAAATCTTATTTAGGCTTCCCATAAATTAAGAAATGCTAGTTCTAGAAGTTGGACTTATTATAAAGAGAAACCAACAAAAACATTAAAAGAGATAAATATCAGGTTTGAACAGGCTTGGGTTTTCTTTGACGTGTCTATCAGGGAGTCCCAAGTCTATGTGGTGCTAGTGCTATTTTATCCTTGAATCAACAACATTACTTTAATCTAAAATATGTAGTAGTCCCAGCAATGAATGCTTTGCTATGTGGCTTCTATTAAAGGTAGCAACATATAAGGGAGTAAAATACTTGCAAATGTTTGGAGACTTGAAATTGAATTTGGATTGGGCTAATATAAAATGTACAATCAATAACATACTACTTGGGCCTCAAATGCATCATTTCCTACAAGTAAATGAGAGCTATGAAACTCTTTCTTTTTCTCATATCTATAGAGAGATCAATATTATGGCTAATCAACTTTCAAGAGAAGCTTTGTTGTTGTAGGAAGGAACCCTTAGTGAGCAAGTTCAAATAATGGAATCAAGTTGTTTGCATTGTCAATATGTTGTTTTAATGTATTTTTTCTTCGTTTTTTGGACATTTGACGCAATGAAGTAAATAGTTTTAGCCTAAGGGTTGAGAGAAATTTTTTTGTAAAGGTTACGAATAAGGAGCCTAGGATGTCAAGGAAGCCATAGGTTCAATAAGTAGACTATTCTAAACTAATATTTTGAAATGTTATTTTTTTAGCCTGAAAAGCTAGAAAGATGTACATTTTGATTTCATTTTGAAATATCGAATATAAATATTTTTCATGGAAAAAAACATGTAACTATAATAATTTATAGCAAATTTGAAAATAATTATGAGTATATTGCATTTGAACTTGTAATCGATAGCGAAATGAAGGACCCAATTTTATATATGTATGAGATCCACAATTAAAGTTAATTTTGATTCTCATGCAAATTTTCATGTATTATAATAAAAGATTATGTTTTATCTACCAAAAAAATATATGACTAGGGGCTCCCCATCAAACTCAATTTTGGTCTCCAAAAATCTAGAGAACTACAAAACTCTCCTATGCTTTAGGTTTATGTAATAATTCTCAAGAGAAATACATTAGTTACAATTCTTATTTTAATATTCCTATTTTTACACAATATTTCCCTCTCTTTGAAAGCAACAAACACAAGCCTAGTAAAAAGAGCTTCATGGGACTCAAAAAAATCTCATGTACTTCAAAAAACAATTTAGTTAGAGATGCTTCAAATAAACTAGGGTTTCCCTTGTTTAAGCAGGGCCATGTGTGGTTTAGGATGCATGAGAATGCAAGGTCTAGGACTACATGAGGAATTGAGATTATTGTGAAAACCTAAGGAATCTTGGAATGTGAACTTCAAAGATTTTGTCTAAGGAGGTGACTTCGGGGTTTGAAGTTGGAAGATCCTATAAGAAGGGTGAAAATTGGAAAACTCAAGATGAAGAGTTGGAGTTTGAATTTTTTTAGTAATGATCTTAGAAAAAGTTAGAGATTAGATTAGTCTATGGATGGAGCAGTTATGCTAATAGTAAGTTTACTAAGTGCAAATATTTTGTTGGTATATAGAGGATATAAAATAATGTAGTGAACAACTTTGACATGAATTAGGGCCCTACCCCCCTTACTTTAGGCTACACAAGTGTTAGTCACATAATGTATCTATTCATCTCCTTTGAATAAAGCTAAGTAGATAGTAGTGGACAATTAATTATTGTAAAAAGGGTCCCATGGTTAATAAAGGCCCACTAAGTAGTTGGTATTCATTAATTATGGGACCACAAGGAGTTGGGGGTTTGCCTATTGAAAGACTATTTAAAGAGCTAGAAGGCTATGGATTGTTTTGTCAAATGTTGTTATATTTGGAGCTTGGCTCAAGTCAAAGGTCACCCAAACTTAAAATGCAAGTGAACATTGTTTTATGTTGGATTATCATAATACAACGGTTTATTCCACAACATTTCATTTCGATTGCCTTTGTGTTTAGGTTGTTTTGCACTATAATTTATGGTTTCTTACAACATAAATAATACTACAAGTGGTATTATAACATTTTTTTAGGCTCACAACTCCATATTTTTTGCATTTTCTAGGCTAGAGATGAGTTTCAATAAATTTAAATAACACGTAGATCTAACATTCGAAAGGTAAAATTGTGGTCATGGAAGACTACACACATCAAATATAAGAGTTTTCACCAAGTTGGACACCTTTGTAACCCATATTGGTACCCCTTCAGGCAGTACTGCATCAACTAACACCTATATATGCAATTTCACTTCCACGTACCCTCAGGTATACCAAAATTCCCTTAGGATATCTAAAACCCACTTTAGATAATTTGATCGACACTTGGGAAGATTACTCTCTAGTACCTGGGTAGTCGGGTAGTATGGCTAAGGGCATGGTTGAGTCTCCTTAGGTAGTGCCCTGAGAGATTGGGCCAAGTATTACTATTGGATCTCGCAAGTGTATCAAAGATATATAGCACATGTCACTCCCTTGCCCACGGGACCTTGGAAACCCTATCCTTTGTGATTAGCCAATGAAATTCCTACATCTTTGCATCTAGAAGGAAGTTTGAAAATTCTGTCAGTGCTGTAATAATCCACAGGGAGTATTACTCCCACTAGCATAAAAATAAAAAATAAAAAAGTATGGAATCTACCAACACCACTATGGGAGACCTATCTCAAAATAATCCTTGAAACATGTTGATTTTGTTAGTATACATCTATAACAAATATTTTTGTGTGGGCCCGCAAATCCAACATTTGGTGGTACCTCTCAAAAGACTCCTCTTTATCCACTAATCGTTTTGAGATATGTTGGTCTTAATACTTTCCAGATCTTAAGTGGTCCCATGGGTTGTGAAATACCATGGATGAGAGAGGTACAATGTGCCTTGAATCCATAGCATGGAACAAAACCATGAGTTGTCAATTACCATGGATGAGAGAGGGTGGCCTCTCTGTTTAATGCTTTTATGATGACTCCGAGAGTGTGGCCTCTCATTAAATGCTTTTATGACTCATACATCCGAATTTAGACCATATTCCCCCTGAAATTCGGATCACTTACAATGGATAAGTTGGTGTTAATACTTTCATATTTGAATGGTAGATATCAACACCACAATGACTAAACAAGGAAAACAATTGAGAAGATGTGTAAACACATAGGCTTCAATTTTAAAAAAAGAATCTCACTCCAAAAGCATTTGTCAATGAATTTTAGGGCTCTTACTCTCTCTTTGCAGACACCTAGCCTCCCCCCTTCCAGGATAACAATTAACGACACTGCTTTTTGAAGACAAACATTTTTAAATTTGATGGCTCATATCCATCGGGTTAGTTAACCCAGAAGAGCATTATTTTTCTCACCATGGAATTTTTTATGATCTCTAAAAGTTAAAGGTACAAGTCTTATACTTAGATGCAAAGCATTGGCAATAGTGGCAATGGTACCATAAATATTATCATCGATACATCCCTTAAACCCAATTTGTGTAAATCCTTCATGATCGTTTTGAATGTGGCATTCACCTCCTGAAAAATTAATACAGAACAACCTTATGGACTATATTACAACCTTTGAGAAATTGGAAATGCATATGGGTAGCCTCTTTAATTATCTTTGTAGGGAATGTTTCATTAGCAGCCTCGAAGAAGCGCTTCAAGCACATGTCATAATACATCACCCCAAAACATGGTTGGAAGCTTGTGATAGAGCTAGAGAATCCAAGATGGTGATCAACACCCAAACAGAAAGGCCTTCATTTCCTACTCGCACCATGCCTCCCATGGCACCTACTCCCAACACCTCCAACCAACTGCCATTAAGAATCCAAAAGTTTTCTCCAAAAGTGATGGTTGAACATTAACACCTCAAAGTTTACTATCACTTTGATGAACGATAATTCAAAGGGAATAAATGCAAAGAACAATTTTTTTTCCAAATTGATGTATCATCACAAGGTCGCCTAGAAGACATAACAATTGAATGCACACAAGAAGTAGGAGTGGGGGATATTGCTCCTCCCATGGAAGATGAAACCACTTTCCAAGCTCTAAGTCAGGAACCACTAATTTCTCTCCATACCTTATCAAGTTTCTCTAGACCCCAAATATTGAAGTTGATCAACTATATCAAGAATCAAAAAGTAATTATAGTATTTGACAACGATGATACCAAATATTGTATTCACATGAGAGTGGTAGAAAAAACCCATTGACATGTCCAACTTATATCAAATTTCCAAATTATGATAGAAAATGGTTGTATGATGAAATGTGTAGGCCAATGTGAAAATGTGAAACTTCAAATGAGTGACTACCATATCAAAATGTTCATGTTTACTAATCAAATGGGTAGCTATGATGTAGCTCTTGTGGAAAGATGGCTACAAACTTTGGGACGTGTAACCATGGATTTCAAGGACCTATATATCAACTTCACTATGGAATGACACCAACATAATCTTAAGGGGCTCACTTCATGTTCTCTAGAAATGATCACTTCCCACCGTGTGGAGAAGTTATTAAAGAAAGGTCACTCAGGTATTATTGCTCAATTCAACTCCATCCAAGTAGCGGACACACCCCCACAGGACATTCACCTTGACTTGCAAGTGTTTATATCTAAACATTAGTAGGATTTTTAAACACCCAATGGTTTACCATTGCCTTGTAGGTAGTATTCTCATGGTATTCAACTATTTCCATATAGTCAACTCCCCAGTGTACACCCTTATTGTCGTTCTTTTGCACGAGAGAATGAAATAGAAAATATCATGTAGGAGTTTTTGGAGGATAGTGTTATTCATCTTAGTACAAGCCCTTTTTCCTCAAAGATGGTTATGGCGTCGAGAGGCGCTCTACAGCCCAGTATGGTGGAGATCTTGTAACGTGATGTAATGTTACTAACGTTTATAACATGTCGTTGGCTCAGTATGGGAGAGATCTTGTAACGTGATGTAACGTTACTAACATTTATAACATGTCGGCAAAAAATAATAGTGATAGTGAATATTATGGGAGAGATCTTGTAACGTGATGTAACGTTTGTAACATGTCGGCAAAAAATAATAGTGATAGTGAATATTATGGGGGAGATTTTGTAACACAAAATAAAAAATAATATCACTTTAAAGTTATTTTTATTAATAAAAAATAAATTTTCTAATAGGTCAAAATAAATGTGGGCCACAAAAACAATGTAATATGGGGGAGATGTTGTAATCTTCATCCCTAACAAAACAATAAAAAAGTAAAAGTTTAATTATTCGTAAAAAAATATGTGGGTCAAGAAAAAAACCCAAAAAAATGTTGGCCTTGCACATGGTTTTAAAACCATGTGCAAAGCATTCTAAACAACTCATGGTTTTATTGTACATGGTTTAGGCAGCTTTGCACATAGTTTTTAAACCATGTGCAAGGCCTCCTAAACAACCCATGGTTTTATTGTACATGGTTTAGGAGGGCCTTGCAAATGGTTTTAATACCATGTGCAAGGCCTCCTAAACAACCCATGATTGTAGGAGGGCCTTGCATATGGTTTTAAAACCATGTGTGGGGAAATGATGCAATGTTCGTTCCTAACAAAATAAAAAATAATAAAAAATATGATATGGCGGCCATAAATAATATTAAATATTAATAATAATAAAATTATATGTGGACCTTAAATAAAAATATGTGTCTTTTGGTTTGAATCAAATCAATGGATACCTAAGAAGAGATTTGCACCTCGAGAGATTCGATCCATCTCGACGCTTAATAGAGCCTAGGATTTGGATCTACGCTGGTGGCATCAAAAAATGAAGGCACTTAGTGCATGTGTCATGATTTTTGAGCTCTCAATAAGTCGACAATCAAGGATAAATTTCATATCTCGAACATTGATGATCTCTTAGATGAGCTTCATGGATCCAAGTTCTTAATTGAACTAGAGCATCGTTTGGGATACTATCAAATAAGGATGAAAGAAGAAAACATACCTAAAACAACGTTTCGCACCCATGAGGATCATTATGATTTTTTAGTGATGCCTTTTGGCCTTTGCAATGCTCTATCCACAATTCAAAGCCTCATGAACAAGATATGTAGACCTTTCCTTTGCAATTTTGTGTTGGTCTTCTTTGATGATATCTTGATCTATAGAACAACATGGGAATTCCACCTAGAGCATGTGGATTGTGCCCTGCAGTTATTGAGGGGCCATTAGTTATTTATGAAGCTTTCCAAATGTGATTTTGGGGTTACCAAGGTTGAATACTTGGGTCACATTGTGAGTTAGGATATAGTGCAAGTGCACCCAAAGAAAGTGGTGGCTATGTAATATTGACCACACCCCAAAACCCTTAAGAGCTTGTGTGGGTTTCAAGGAATTACAGGCTACTACTAAAATTTTGTGAATTTTTTTGGCAAAATTGCAGCTCTCTTAACATCCTAGATAAAAAAGAATTCCTTTGTATAGAATGAAGAAGATGAATAGGCCTTCTTAACCTTAAAGGATGCCATGTGCTTACTCCAATATTGGCAATGCATGATTTTACAAAGATTTTTGTCTTAGATTATGATGCCTTAGAAAGAGGTATAGGATCAATTTTGATGCAAGAAGCACACCCTTTGTCCTTCACTAGTAAGATGTCATGTGATCAAATTTTGGGAAAATGTACATATGAAAAAGAGATGATGGCCATCCTTCATATAGTGAAGACATGGAACCCATAATTAAAGGGACATTTTTCTAGATCAAGGCTAACCATCATAGTGTAAAATATTTCCTTGAACAAAGGAGCATAACTGGGTTACTAATATAATAGGGTATTATTATGGGATTATGTATAGAACGATTAGAGAAAATGTGGTGGATAATGTGTTGTCTAGACAATTTAAGGAGGAGGGAACCTATTTGACTATCCTTACCAGTTCCAAGATGGTTTGATGAAGCACGTCAAGAATGGATGGAAAATGACTCAATAATGTAACTCATCCAAACACTTCAAGAAGACGTGAACCCTCCTACCATGTATAATGGAAGCAATATACATTGTGGTATAAAGAGCACATTTTATGGCACCATATTTTTCCTTAAAACGATGAATCTTAGAGGAGTTGTATTTATCACTTACATCAGGTCACTCTATCTTTCATAAAACGTATGAAAGGATTAAGTGCTCATTCTTTTGGGGGGGCGTGAAAACATACATCCAAAACTTTGTCACATCCTACGACACTTACCGACATCACATGTGAGAGATGATGAAGTTTTCAGGAGCCTTTCAAGCACTTTCGATCCCAACCCATATATGGATTGATATCTCTATGGATTTTATAATGGGGCTTCCTTGAGTTATTAATAAATAAATCATCATGGTGGTTGTCGATTGTTTTTCAAAATATGCTAACTTTTGTGCATTGTCACACTCTTTTACACCATCATTAGCTGCCTAAGTCTTCATGGATCAACATTTTAAGTTACATGGCATGCTAACATCCACTGTCTCTAATAGGGACCATATATTCATGAGCAACTTTTGGAAAGAGATATTTAAACTTACTCATTTGAAACTTAAACTTATCGCCCCCAAACAAATGGTCAAACAAAAATAGTCATTAAGTGCTTAGAAAACTATTTGAGACTATTAGCTTCAAAAACGTCGCACCAATGTGCGCAATGGCTTCCTCTTGTAGAATGGTGGTATGATACCACTTACCATGGAGCTACAAAATTAACCCTATAGGAAGTAGTATATGTCTAAAATTTCGTGTCTGTAATTTCTTATTTATTTTATACTCCCAATATCCATGTAGTGGATAACACACTTCACACCATAGAAGCCATTATTTGCACACTTAAAAGACAATTTAGCAAATCAATATTGCACTGAGCATTCGTTTGCATAAGGGGATTAGGTGTTTCTTCAACTTCAAACTTATAAACAAATATCACTAAAACAAAACCTCCACTAGAAATTAGCATTGAAGTTATATGGACCCTAAAAAATCATACAACGCATTGGGTAGGTGGCCTACAAGCTAGTTGTAACGTCACCATACCCCATAATGCTGATAAGTTTAAAAAATTGCTTCAAGAGCCCTTGTTCTCCTTTTGAAACATGGGGCATGGACATTAACACACTCTTCAACATTCATTCTCAAGATTAGAAACCACTGTAGCAGTCTTTTCGCCCTTGACAGATCCCTTCTGCGACCGTAAACACCTCTTCTGCACTGAACCTTTCCTCTCCGCCCTTCGCCTTCTGCTGTGAAATCGGGAATCGAAAACACAGCGTGCAACGGAGTCATCCAAACCATGTTTCACCTTTCGTCTTCGGAACTCAAAAGTCAGAAACATAACGTACTACGAATTCATTCAAACCACAGTTTCGATTCTTGCCCTTCCGCCTTCGGAACTCGGAAGTCGGAAACATAACGTGTGACGAATTCATTCAAACCACAGTTCTGCCTTCCCCTTCCACCTTCAGAACTCGTAAGTTGGAAACTTAACTTTTGACGAAATTTTTTTATCCATGGTTCCACCTTCCAGATTTCGCCTTTTCATCCTCCAGTGCGGAACTTGGGAACTGGAAAACCAACTTTCAACCTTAATCTTTTTCCCATTTTCTGCCTTCTGCAGGAGGATTCCGAGGTGCGGAATACACACCTTTGCCTTGGAATTTTCAGTTCTTTCTTTGCTTCCGCCTCCCATAGGCGAATCCCAGAGTGTGGAAACCAACATTTTCCTTGTCTTTTCTCTTGTTTTCCACCTTCTTCCTTCTGTGGGTGGATCCCAGAGTGCGAAAAACACACTTTTTGCTTTGTTTCAACTTCTCTTTACCACCTCCCACCTTCCGCCTTCCCCAAGCGGATTTCAAGGGGCGGAAACGCTAAGTCAAATGCATTCTGACTCTGTAACAGGCTTCTAGCCTCCATGAACTTAGGAAAAATGCATTAAAACATACAAGGCATAGACAAATGCAAATGCAGGGACATTCATTCAACAATAACCTCTACTTTAACTCATTCATAAGCATTCAACATAATCATTTCATTCACAAGCAAATACATTGCAGAAATAACACAATAGAGAATACTTATCTTGAATGATTAAGTTGTCCTGCAACTACCTGCGTCGTTGCAACGTTCCACCCAACCATAGGCCAATTGTGTTCATTAATCTCTCAACACAACTAGCAACCCTGAGCTGGGCATGATTTCCATAAGGAACTAGGGAACAACAGACTCACACACAGTCAAGCCAACTACCAGTTGGGTTTATCAAACTGTCCAGCCAATCCAACACTTAGTTGGGTTTATCATGTTGCAGGCATACAAGCCAAACACTGTTGGGCTTATTACGGCTTACTCAAACAAGCCAGCATACAGTTGGGTTTATCAAATTGCTCATAGCCAAGCCAACATTCACCTTAAGGACTAGCTAAGCCAACATATGGGTTTATCAAGCTACACAACCAAGCCATCTCAATGTTGGGTTTGTCAGGACTTACTCAGCCAAGCCAGCATTTACAGTTGGGTTTATCAAGTTGTCCAGCCAAGGATTACACAAGGCCAAAATGCACAACAAGACACAACCAAGCCAAGATCCAATTGGGTTTATCAAGTTGTCCAGCCAAGCCAATATACAGTTGGGTTTCACAGGCTGTCAGCCAAGCCAATCTCCTTTGGGTTTATCAGGCTGATAAGGCACTGGAAAGGTAGAATGACTAAGCTAGTAGCTCATTCAAGAGCTAGGGACACCTCCATAAGATCTATTTGGCCTGGCATCCACATTACCTGCACCCCAACACAAGGAAGCATCCCCTTCTCTACTACACAACCCCTCGGGCTATGCCTTCCCTTCCAGTGCTCTTCAGGGCGTGCTTAGAAGATTCAGTATCCACTCTTATATGCACTAGGTTTATCAAGCCCATTCCTCATCTCTTCCACTCCTAATCCTTGCATACAGTTCAAACCCAAACTAGGGTGCACACCATAGGGAAACACAGCAACACGGGATCCACTCTGTAACACAAAGAAACAGGTTTTCTCACCACAATGTAGTCAGGATAACACTGTAATACCACAACCATAGTGTCATACACTCTGTAACACAGGAGAGACACTATGCGACTCAGGATGGTGAACAACCATGAACAACCACAATGTCGAATGGAATTCTGAACAATGAACAAAACCTTCTCTACGACTCAGGAGAGTGAACAAAGCATAATCGATCTAATCGAATAATAGGATGAATCGAATGACCAAAACATTCAGGTGAAGACTAGGATGACAGACTAGGCACGAAATCACGTGTTATACTTGCCTCAGAATCAAGAACACGGCTTCTGCAACCGCAAGCTTTCTCAATGACAAAATCGACTGCCATGCCTTGCTCTGCCCAAGGCATTAACTGCCTCAACCAATTTCCAGCAAGAAAATTGAATGATCAAGCACAGGGACGAACCAGGGTAGACAGGATAACGAACGGGTAACTTTTGAACAAATCTACGACTGAGATCCACCATCAAACAGATCGACGACGCACAACGATTTCATCGGATTCAACTAGCGCGACTTAACAAACTTTTCCTGTGTGCGAAATTTCAATGAAATCCTCTTCATCACTTTTGGAGTCCACCATTGATCTGGTGGGGACATAGATCCAACGGTCCACAAGGATTTTATAGTGTCAACTAGCATGGTAGTTAACTCAGTTAGCGTGTGCGAAATTTCTATCCAAATCCGCTTTACCAAATTTGGAGTCCACCATTGATTTGGTAGGGACACAGATCCAACGATCAACAAGGATTTCGCAACGTCAACTAGCATGGTAGTTATCTCAGCTAACATGCACGAAATTTATATCCAAAAGGATTTAATTTTGAGCTCGCGTCCACCTGGGTGAATTGGATGACAAAACAGCGAAGGTTTTTCTGCTGGTTAGATCGGGTTTTGTGAGGATTGAACCTGCAATCACTCGCCTGGCATTTGCTGGTTGAATCCCTCTCTGTTCCTCTATGAAATCATGCCCCCATCTCTTTCACGTTGCAGTGCATAGCTAGCTGTGGTATTTTTATTAAATGGTGTATTTACATGATATTCAAAAACATGTTGTGCTTGACTAGCACAGTGAACCATATGCATCAACCTTAATCACCTATACACAAAATATCAAATCAATGACAGGGCCTTGGCCTTGAGCTCCTTGCTATGATTATCATACAACATACACATCATGTACAATTTCAATACCATGGGGTCAAAACCGGGGCATTACATTCCCCTCCCCCTTGGGTTCAAAACCGGGGTGTTACATTCCTCTCCCCCTTGATTAGCACTATCCTCAATGCTTTACAAAATTGAACAAAAATGGATGTGCCAATTGCATGGCCTCCTCCAGCTCCCATGTAGCCTCATCGGGACTGTAGTGCTCCCACTGCACCTTCACTTTTCCAACGCCTCAATTCTGGAGCAGTGTGACCTTCCTTTCGAGGATGCGCAATGGCTCAGTTTGGAACTCTCCCTCGGGTTCCACCTGAATCACATCCCAATCTATCACATGGTTGGGATCATGTACATATTTATTAAGCAAAGAAACATGAAAAACATTATGAGCTCTAGTGCTAGCAGGAAATGAAAGTCTAGATGCAATTGACCCTATTCTTTCAAACACTTCAAAAGGCCCACAATATCTAGGTGACAGCTTGGCACAACTTCCAAGATTCAAGGACCTCTTCCTTGCCCCCACTCTAAGATAAACATGATCCCCAACACTGAACTCTCTATGCACTCTATGATTGTTTGCATAGATTTTTTTTCTGTCATGGGATGATTTCAGATTCTGCCTAATATTTGCAACCTCCTGCTCCATTTCCTTGAGTAAATCCGGACCAAGCACAATCCTGTCCACTGGATTATCCCAATTCATTGGTGTCCTACACCTTCTGCCATACAAAGCTTCATAAGGACTCATTCCCAATGATGCTTGTTGTCCATTATTATAAGAAAACTCTACCAACTGTAAATAATCCCGCCACTTGGATGGTTTGTCCATCACATACATGCGAAGCATGTCTTCCAGCACTTGATTCACTCTCTCTATCTGACCATCAGTCTGAGGATGGTAGGCAGTGCTGAAGTTCAACTTGGTACCCAAATCTGCAAACAAACCCTTCCAAAAATTGGAAGTGAACTTGGGATCCCTGTCATAAACTATTGCCTTAGGCAATCCATGCAATCTGAAAAATATCCTTCATGAAGATTTTTGCAATGGCATCAGTCTAATACATGGACTTGACCGGTATAAAGTGTGATGCCTTTGTCAACTTGTCCACCACAACCATGATGGAATCATGTTGTCTCCAAGTCATTGGTAATCCTGTAATAAAACCCATGGAAATATACTCATCAATGTCCTTTTTCATTCCTGGCCAGAAATATTGCTTTATGGTTGTAGCAATTTTCTTTTGATATCCTAGGTGACTAGAATATGGAGCTTGATGGATCTCATCCATAACAATTCCCCTCAAATCTGCTACATTTGGAATATAAATTTTGTTTTTATAAGTAAGAAGTCCATCTTCTTCCAATTTCTATCCCTAATACCTCTTCTCAAGACTTTGCTGCTGCAACTTGTCATTGATCTACACATACATTTCATCATTAGCAGTATGATTAACAATCTGTTGTCTCAAATCTGATTGGAAAATACTAAGAGATGCCACATGCATTCCATGCACCTTCCTGCTGAGTGCATCAACCACTTTATTTTCTTTTCCTTTTATGTGTTTAATTTCAAAATCAAACTCACACAAAAACTCTAGCCATCTAGCTTGCATAGCATTTAACACTAGTTGATCAAAAAAATACTTCAGGTCAAAATGGTCTGTCATTAGCTCAAATGTTCTGCTCATTAAGTAATACCTACACATCTTGAGAGCATATACTATGGATGCAAGTTCTAAATCATGAGTGGCATAGTTCTTCTCATGGTCCTTCAACTTTCTTGACTCATAGCATACCACATGGTTGTCTTGCATAAGAACTCCTCCAATTCCTTGATTACATGCATCAATACACACCACAAAAACTTTCTCTGGGTCTACAATTTTCAGAATTGGTGCACCTATAAGAAGCTTCTTCAACTGCTAGAAGCTTTCTTCACATCTTGGTGTCCATTCCAACTTTATCCCCTTCTTTTGCAAAGAAGTGATTGAATGTGCAACCTTGGAGAATCCTTCAATGAATCCCATGTAGTATCCTACAAGTCCCATAAAAGATCTTACATCTATCACATTTCTTGGGGTAGGCCAATTCATAATGGCCTCAATCTTTTCACGGTCTACAGATATTCCCTCCTCTGAGATAATGTGACCCAAATAATGAATTATATATTTATAGAAGTCACATTTGCTCAACTTTGCATACAGCTTATGCTCCCTTAGCAATTTCAAAGTCAGTCTCAAATGTTCTTCATGCTCTTCCTCATTCTTGGAATAAATAAGAATGTCATCAGGGAAAACAAGAACAAACTTGTCCATATACCTGTTGAAAACACTATTCATGAGACACATAAATGTAGCTGGTGCATTTGTGAGACCAAATGGTACCACTACAAACTCACAGTGTCCATACCTTGTTCTGAAGGTTGTTTTATGAATGTATTCATCCTTGATGCTTACTTGATGGTAACCAGACCTCAAGTCAATCTTGGAAAACACCTTTGCTCTTCTCATTTGATAAAAAAAAGGTCAACAATTTGAGGTAAAGGGTATTTATTCTTCACAGTGACTCTGTTCAGTTGTCTATAATCAATGCACAACCTAAGTGTACCATCTTTCTTTTTCACAAACAGAACCAGTGCTCCCCAAGGAGACACACTTGGCCTAGTATACTTCTTATCCAACAACTCTTGTAGTTGCATCTTCATCTCTAGCAATTCTGGTGTGTTCATCATGTAGGGTGTCTTAGACACTGGTGCTGCTCCATGCACAAGGTCAATTGTAAAATCAATGTCCCTCTTTGGAGGAAGCCCTGGAGTTTCATTAGGAAAAACATTCCTGAATTCCTGCAACACATGAAAGTCCTCCAACCTAGGAGTTTCATTCTCTATTGCCTCCAAAACATGAGTTGCATACACTCTGCAACCTTTCCTACAACACTTCTTCAGTTGCATTGTTGAAATATGCCTAATAGAAATCACCTTTGGAATGCCTCTTACAACCCTTAAGTTGCCTTCTTCATCTATGCACTCAAAAGTCTTGTTGTAACAATCAAGCTTTACTCTATGCACTTCTAACCAATCCATTCCAATGAGAATACCATATGAACCAAGGGATAGAACATTCAAGTTTTCATAAGTGACTAACCCATCCATAACCAATGGACATTTCTCTACCACTTCACTAACTTTTCTTTTGGTTCTAGTGGCTAGTTGAACTAACCATGATTTTTTATGCTTTAACTTCTCAAAAGAACATATCTCAACAACTCTAGGAGTGATATAACTATGGGTAGATCTAGGGTCAATCAAAACAGAAACAGATTGCGCAGCAATCTTACCTGCAACTTCAACCACATTTGACTGATGATCTTCCTGACAGTCCTCCAGCGCTGCATAAATTCTAGGGGCATTCCTTGCTACTTGACCCATTGTTTTAGCTTCTTGAATGTTGTAAGTTGGCCTTACATACCCCTCCTCATGAGGACAGTTCCTGCACACATGGCCTCCTCCACATATTCAACATTGGAGTGGTTCTCTGATCTCTTTTGGATCTCTTGGCCTGTCTCCCATCACTCTGGATGTCTTAGTCACAGCTTGTGATGGTTGCCTTTGCTGATTTCTGAAATTAGAAGGTTTGAAACCTTTCTTCCTTTGGTCAAACTTTTCCTTCTTTCTATCCTTCCAAACCTTATGGATATCAAGTTTGCTTTTACGTTGCTCATAGCAATACTTAACTTTCCTTATTGCTTCTTCCAGAATTCTAGGCTCATAAAAATCAATCATGTCTTTGTATGCTTGACGTAGCCCACTCAGAAAATGTTGGATTTTCACTTTAACATCCTTGATGTATCTGACATACCTCAACAGCTCCAAGGACTTGTTTGCATACTCTTCCATGGTCTGTTGTTCCAATTTTAGCTCATGGAATTCCTTGATCTTATCATCATAGTACCAGTCAGAGAGGTACTTCTTCTTGAAATACTTCTTGAATTGTTTCCACACGATATTTCTATCATTGATCTTCCTCACTTGCCTGAGGTTCTCCCACCATATGGATGCTCTTTCATTCATATTGAAGATGGCTACCCTATCCTTCATATTTCCAGAGTAGTCTTGGACTTGGAAACATTTTCTCATCCCAAGAAGCCAAGCTTCAGCTTCTTGATCGTTATTTACCTCACCATCAAACATAGGAGGCTTAGCCTTCTTGAATTCATCACGTGAGTTGTTTTGGTAGTGCCTCTTCTTCTTATTCATGTGAGATGAAGAGCTTGAACCCCCAATGGATCCTTCAGAGTCGGATGATCCACTAGAAGACCTCTTTCTTCTCCTTCTGGCACTGCTCTTGTTTCCTTCTGGATTAATTTCCCGATGCTCAGAGTTCATCCGCCTCTGGATGTCTGTCAAACTCTGCTGCATGGCTGCATTCAGCCGATTCTACTCTTCCTGAGCTTTAATAAATCTTTCATTATCTTCCTTGTAACTTTGCAGCTCCACCCTTATGCTTCTCATGGTGGCTGCAATATCTAGGGGAGTATCTTGAAATCTTCTCCCATTGGATTTTTTTTCATCATTTCCAACGCGAACATTTTCCCCCGTAACATCCTCCCCGTGCTAATAGGTACTATGTGCATCATTCATGTCGTATGTTCTCATGGATGAGCCAAAAACCAACTCTTCCAATCGACACTATGACTCTGCAAAAAATGTGTTAATAAACATCATTGTTAGCTGCATAAAAAATTTAGAATTTGAATACACCGTGAGCTGCAATGTTTCAACCCATAGCTATGAAATCTATTATCTTGGCCCATCCAGGCCCAATGTTCTAACCATTAACTATGATACCATAATGTAGTGTACTACAATGTTGGTATCATAGGGTATTATCAATTTCTCATGCTGGCCCATTCAGGCCCAACGCTGCAACCCGCAGCTCTGATACCGCAATGCAATGTTGGTATCATAGGGTACTCTTTCCTCTGTCAACTATTCATTCTGGCCCATTCAAGCCCAATGCTGCAACCCGTAGCTCTGATACCACAATGTAACGTCCCCATACCACATAATGCAAATAAGTTAAAAAATTTGCTTCAAGAACCCTTGTTCTCCTTTCAAAACACAAGGCATGGACGTTAACACAATCTTCAACATTCATTCTCAGGCTTAGAAACCACTGTAGCAGTCATTCTACCCTTGACATATCCCTTCTGCGACTGAAAACACCTCTTCTGCATTGAACCTGTTCTTTCTGCCCTCTTCCTTCCACATTCCCCTTTCTTCCTTCCGATGTGGAGTCAGGAATCAGAAACATAGCATGCAATGGAGTCATCCAAACCATGTTCCACCTTCCACCCTTTCGCCTTCCATCTTCAGAACTCGGAAGTCAGAAACATAATGTGCGATGGATTCATTCAAACCGCAGTTCCGCCTTCAAAACTCGGAAGTCGAAAACATAATGTCCGACAGATTCACTCAAACCACGATTTCGCCTTGCACCTTCGGAACTCGGAAGTCGGAAACTTAACTTTTGACGGAATATTTTATCCATGGTTCCACCTTTCGCATTCTGCCTTTCCGCCCTCCAGTGTGAAACTCAGGAATCGGAAAACCAACTTTCAACCTTAATCTTTTTCCCATTTTCTACCTTCCATCTTCTACCTTTCACGGGTAGATTCCGGGGTGCAGAATACACACCTCTACCTTGGAATTTTAGGTTCTTTCTCCGCTTTCGCCTTCTGCCTCCCACGGGCGGATTCCGGAGTGCGGAAACCAACATTCTTCCTTGTCTTTTCTCCTATTTTCCACCTTCCACCTTCCGCAGGTGGATCCCGAAGTGCGAAAAACACACTTTTTGCTCTGTTTCAACTTCCCTTTTTTGCCTCCCGCCTTTCGCCTTCCCCGGGAGGATTTCAAGGGGCGAAAATGCTAAGTCAGCTGCATTTTGACTCTATAACAAGCTTCTAGCCTCCTTGAACTTAGGAAAGATGCATTAAAACATACAAGGCATAAACAAATGCAAATGCAGGGACATTCATTCAACAGTAACCGCTACTTTAACTCATTCATAAGCATTCAACATAATCATTTCATTCACAAGCAAATACATTGCAAAAATAACACAACATAGAATACTTATCTTGAATGATGAAGTTGTCCCGCAACTAGTTATGTCGCTACAACGTTCCACCCAACCATAGGCCAGTTTTGTTCATTAATCTCTCAACACAAATGCCACCCCCGAGCTGGGCATGATTTCCACAAGGAACTAGGGAACAACAGACTCACACACAGCCAGATCATAACACACACAGTCAAGCCAACTACCAATTGGGTTTATCAGACTGTCTAGCTAAGCCAACACTAAGTTGGGTTTATCAAGATGTACGCATACAAGCCAAACATTGTTGGGTTTATCAGGACTTACTCAGCCAAGCTAGCATACAGTTGGGTTTATCAGACTGCTCACAGCCAAGCCAACATATGGGTTTATCAAGCTACGCAACCAAGCCATCTCAACGTTGGGTTTATCAGGACTTACTCATCCAAGCTAGCATTCACGGTTGGGTTTATCAAGTTGTCCAGCCAAGGATTACAGAAGGCCAAAATGCATAACAAGACACAGCCAAGTCAAGATCCAATTGGGTTTATCAGGCTGCCCAACCAAGCCAATATACAATTGGGTTTCACAGACTGACGGCCAAGCCAATCTCCTTTGGGTTTATCAGGCTGCTAAGGCAGTAGAAAGGTAGAATGACTAAGCTAGTGGCTCATTTAAGAGCTAGGGACACCTCCACAAGATCTACCTATCCTAGAATCCACATTACCTTCACCCCGACACAAGGAAGGATCCCCTTCTCTGCTACACCGTCCCTCGGGCTATGCATTCCCTTCCAGTGCTCTTCAGGGCATGCATAAAAGATTCACCAGCTACTCTTATCTTTTCATGAGGTTCTTCCCTGCACTAGGTTTATCAAGTCCATTCCTCATCTCTTCCACTCCTAAGCCTTGCATATAGTTCAGACCCAAACCAGGGTGCACGTCACAGCAAACCACAGGGAAACACAACAACACAGGGCTCCACTCTTTAAAACAAAGAAATAGGTTTTCTCACCACAATGTAGTCAAGATAACACTGTAACACCACAACCATAGTTTCATACACTTTGTAACATAAGAGAGACCCTATGCGACTCAGGATGGTGAACAACCATGAACAACCACAATGTGGAATGGAATTTTGAACAATGAATAGAACCTTCTCCATGACTCAAGAGAGTGAACAAAGCATAATCAATCCAACTGAATGATAGGATGAGTCAAATGACCAAAATGTTCAAGTGAAGACCAAGATGAAAGACTGGGCATGAAATCACGTATTTTACTTGCTTCAAAAGAAAGAACATGGCTTTTGCAACTGCAGGCTTGCTCAGTCACAAAATCTACGACCATGCCTTGCTCTGCACAAGGCATTAACTGCCTCAACCAATTTCCTGCAAGAAAATTGAATGATCGAGCACAGGGATGAACAAGGGTAGACGGGCTAATGAACAGGTAACTTTTGAACAGATCTACGGTTGAGATCCACCATCAAACAGATCAACGGCGCACAACGATTTCTCTAATTCAACTAGTGCGACTTAATAAACTTTTCCTGTGCGTGAAATTTCAATGAAATCCTATTCATCACTTTTGGATTCCATCGTCGATCTGGTGGGGACACAGATCCAATGGTCCACAAGGATTTTGCAGTGTCAACTAGCACGATAGTTAACTATTCTAGCTTGCAGGAAATTTCTATCCAAATCCGCTTTACCAAATTTGGAGTCCATCGTTGATCTGGTGGGGACACATATCTGACAATCAACAAGGATTTCACAGTGTCAACCAACACGGTAGTTAACTTAGCTAGCGTGTGTGAAATTTATATCCAAAAGGATTTAATTCCGAGCTCGCGTCTGCCTAAGTGAATTGGACGACAAAACTATGAAGGTTTTTCTACTGGTTAGACCAGGTTTTGTGAGGATTGAACCTGCAATCACTCACCTGGCATCTGCTAGTTGAATCCCTCTTTGTTCCTCTGTGAAATCATGCCCGCATCTCTTTCATGTTGCAGTGCATAGTTAGCTGTGGTACTTTTATTAAATTGTGTATTTACATGATATTCAAAAACATGTTGTGCTTGACTAACACAATGAACCATAGGCAACCTTGATCACCTATACACAAAATACCAAATCAATGGCAAGGCCTTGGCCTTGAGCTCCTTACCATGTTTATCATACAATATATACATCATGTACAATTTCAATACCATGGGGTCAAAACGGTGGCATTACATTCCTATCCCCCTTGGGGTCAAAATCAGGGTGTAACACTAGCTCTTCCAGATCACTCCAAGGTTCATCTTGTGTTTGATGTGACTTGCCTAAAACATGTTGTGGGCGCTAATTGTAAAGTACATACCAAGTTACCAAAACTTGATGATGAAAGTTCCATTTGGCTCCAACCAGAAGTAGTATTGATACTAGGGAGCATCAATTTCATAGGCGTGTGACCAAATATGTCTTGGTCTAGTGGAAAGATATGCAACCAGAATATGTCACATGGGAACTCACATAGATTTTGTAGCAATTTCTCTCACCTTTGATGTTGAGGACAAGTTATCTTGTTCTTGAAGGGGCAAGGCGTGTTAGGGTCCTACCCTAACCCCACTTATGTTAGGCTAGATAGGATTTAGTCAAGTATTGTATACGACCATCTCCTTTAAATAAGGTCAAATAGATAATAGTGGACAATTAATCATTGTAGAAAGGGTCTCTCTATTAATTAAGGCACACTAGGTAGTTAGTATCCATTAATTATGGGAACGCTAGTAGTTAATGTTTAGGCTATTGAAATCCTATTTAAGGATCTACAAGGCTATGTATTGTTTTGTCAGTTAATGTTGTATTTGGAGCTGGCTCAAGTAAAAGGTTGCCCAACCTTAAGAGGAAAGTGAACATTGCTTTATGTTGGATTATCATTATATAAGGGTTTATTTTGCAACATTTCATTTCAATTGTCTTTGTTTTGGATTATTCTGCACTATAAATTTCAGTTTCTTGCATCTCAAATCTTTGTATATTTTGTTGTGTTCTAAGTTTAAGGGTTAAAGAACACTAAATGGATTCGAGTGAAAAGTTGGTATTGTGTTGCATGCATGCCAATATTCTTAATTTAATTTAATTGTGTGATTTCGTTGCACAATATAATCTAAAATTTGATTGTGTTATTTAAACATTGTTTTGTAAGTATAGTTCCAAACAACATATGCACATTGTTGTACATGGATAGCTATACACATTGTCATAAGCAAAAGGATGATCATTTTTAAGGATTGTGTAATAAGCCAAATGGGTTATTATGGTTTCTATACATATTAATTTATAAATTAGAAGTTATATGTTACTTAATGTTAATATATAATTAATTTAAATATGATCAGTCACAATCACTTAATAAACATAGTGACTTATCACATATTGGTGTATTTATACACCTCATTTGTAATGTTCTAAACATCATCAATTATATATAAAAATACATTATTCAACATGTAAGAATTATATTCTTACAGGTGGTATCAAAGCGGTTTTAACTTTGACATGTGGTCAAATCATTTTTCCAGTGAAATAAAGGCAAAAAGAATCTACATGTTAGTTGTTTCATTCAATTACTAACTATTTGAAGAATTAAAGGAAGCTCCCGTGGGAGAGAAGAGGGAAAGAAGAAAAAAGAAACCAAAAAAAAAAACAAAAAAGGTGTAAAACAACACATGGTTTTAAATAAAACCATATGTGGTTTAGAAAAAAAGTTAAAAAAAAAAATAAAGTTAAAAAAAAAGTTAAAAAGGAAAAGAATAACAAAGTTAAAAGAAAAGGATATATATGTAAAGATCATTATTTGTGGGTAATTAGAGAAGTGTAATGAACATTCACACTTATTGGGTTCTCACATCTCAATATTGAAAAAGTAAGTGAAGAAGAAATATCAGTTCATAATGTGTGAAATTAATAAATTAGTAGATGAAGTAATACAATATCAAGAAAGAAATAAAAAATTACAAGCTAGGATTGACTTTGAGAAACATTGTAATGGTTTAATTCAGTAAGAAAATTATTTCCTTAAAAATCATATTCAAAACTTGATTACACAAATCAGTGAATTAAAAAAGAGAAACAAAGTAATCAACAAATAATTTAAGATTTCAAAAGAAAATTCAACAAGAAATTATTAGAAAAAAGATGAAGAAAGTTCCCTCCCGAGGAATCTTAATAAGAAGTTACTTGAATAGATAAAAATGTTAAGAGATGCGAAGCCAGAGAATATACAACTTGAAAGCAAATATGACAAGTGAAACATGTCAAATCAATGTGATCAAGAATCTCAAGACAATAAGGAGACCAAGGAAGCAACTGCCAAGATCTTTTCAAATAAAGAAAAGGAAATTAATCGTTCGAAGAATCACAATAAAATATTACTAAAAGAAGTAAAACAACTAAAATGTAAGGTAAAATCAATTCTAAAACTAGACAAAGAGACATCCATGGATGCAATAGATCAAGCAAGTCTTTGAAGTTGAAAAGCAAAAAAAAAACTAAGCAAGGGATGTCCACACTATGGAAAAAGAAATAATGACCAAAACCATTGAATTAGCGACATCATCAATACAAATTCAGACTCTATCGAAAAATATCAATACAAACATAATCAATGTTCAAATTCCATAAAATGGTTCTGTCGAAAAGGTATTGAAGCACAAAAAGTTGAAATCCCTACAAACATTCCTTAAGTAACTCAAAAACTTTATCGTGACCAACATCACAATATTCATTACGACAAGAATCAATTAACAATAACATTGAATATTTATTCCTCCATGAATTATATAGATTCATTCTTAGTCTAATGGATTCTAGTGTGAAGTAACCCATAGGGTTCACTTCAGGTGGTATCAAAGCTACCAGGATTCTCAACATCTCATCTCCTCTATTCTCCTTCCCCCACATTTTCATTCCATTAATACCCCATTTCCATTTTCATTCCACTAATCCCCCATCAAATCCAAAAACAAGATGTGGGTTTCTAAAACCACACTTGGTTGTATTAAAGCAAACCCCTTCTTGAACTCCTCTATTATCCTTCCCTCTTCTTTCCATTCCACTAATTTTCCATTTCCATTTTCATTCCACTAATCCCCATCAAAGCCAAAAATAAGACATGGGTTTATACAACCACAAGTCTTCCTCCCATAAGAATATAATAATAATAAATTATTATTATTATATATATTTTATTTTTCTTCCAAAAACTATTAATTTTTTTTATTATAATAGTATTATTATTTTAAATAATAAATAATTATTATAAATATTATTTTTAATAGTTAAATTTTTGGAAAAAAAATAAAATCATTATTTTTATTGTGGAACTACCATCTTTCTGTCTTTCTATGAGATCATGCATGGCCAAAAACCCAGAAGAGATGAAAATTTTGAAGACATAAAAAGAAGCCAACTTGAAGAGATTGAACAAAAAAATACAGAGCTTGAAGACATAAAAAATCAATTGAAGAATTGAAAATGTTGATTATATAACGACGAGAAGCGGTATCTAAGAAGTACGCTAACAAATAAAATCCAGAGGCACACGAGTCCTACCCCTCAAGTGAGTTGAATGAAGAAGAAGCATTTACGCCATCTAAATTCTCAAGCAAGGGAAAGCAAGAAGAAGCATTATATGATATTAATCAAGTACCGCCCAAGACTATTTCGACACCTATGACAGAAGAAGCAACTATGACCATAAAGGAAGAAGCTATTGCAACTCCCAAGTTCTCAAGTCAAGTAGAGATGGAAACTGCATCTGTACTCACGACAGAAAAATGAACTACAACCATAAAGGAAGAAGCTATTGTGAGTCCTTGTTTCTTAGATCAAGTAGAGCTCGAAATAGTATTGGCCCTCACAACATAAGAAGGGACTACGACCATAAAGGAAGAATTTATTTTGACTCCCGAGTTCACAGGTCAAGTAGAGTTGGAAATTGCATCTGCACTCACAACAGAAGAAGGGAATACGACCATAAAGGAAGAAAGTATTGTGACTTGAGTTCTCAGGTCAAGTAGAGCAAGGAACTGCTTTTGTACTCACAACAGAAGAAGCAACTATGACTCTCAAGTTCTTAAGTAAAGAGGAACAAGGTACGACGACAACTCCTAAATATTCAAGTAGGGAAGAGTTTGAAGTCGCTACTTCAATCAGAAAGGAAGGGAGACCATGTCGACCGCCTCCTTTTATCCCTCCTCACAAAAGATCCAAGCCACCATACTCTGGGAGGGATAACAAAATACACCCCAACTACAAACCTCAAAATACGATACTCAATAAAAAATATGTACGTCTACGGAATCTCGTTGTGGATTCTTACAAGGTACGGAAGTAAGGCACATTAATATGTCGGTTGAAAATTTTATAAAATTGTCTAATGAAACTCTAGAACAAGAACTGATATGGAAGCCAATAACAAGGATGATGAAACATAAGAGGTAGAAAACAAGGATATGTAAGATCAAGATTATATTGGCAATCACAATGTCAATATCAATTGTAAAGAAACTGGCAATGTCGTAGATTGTAATGATAAAACACAATATACTATTAAAAATGAAGTCAATGTTAACGACAATTATGAGAGAATTGAAGTTTTACAAGAATGCAATGATGAAAATAAAAGCGTCAAAGATGACCTTAATCATGATAACGTAGAAGAACGAAACCCATAAGATGTTGCAACAAATGAAGAGATGAACATTCTACCAGTGGATACAACTCAAGATGTTCTGGAGTCTCAATATCAGAAGGTTCTCAGGGAAGAACTAAATATAAGCTTGTCAGACAAGGAAGTAAGTACATTATTAGTAGTTGTCGCTACAGATAAGAAAACCATATCAAAGCATGCAGAAATATCAGAAATCTACGTCTAATTAGAAGATCAAAAGAACACTGTCAGATTAGAAGCTTAGAAGAATGCTCCATATAGTTGTTATGTGTTTATCTATAGAATCATATGCATTAAAATATTTGAATGGAAATGCAACCAATTATTTCAAGAACTTCTAAACCATGGTACCATTATTCGCAACAAGACTTCTAGTTGAAGCACGCTTACAGAAGATCCGTGGACGAATCTTTTCAAGACCAGATGACTTGTAATAAACCAAATGGGTTATTACGGTTTCTATACATATTAATTTATAAATTAGAAGTTATGGGTTACTTAATGTTAATATATAATTAATTTAAATATGATAAGTCACGATCGCTTAATAAAGATTGCGACTTATCACATATTGGTTGTAATATCCCGATTTTGACCCCAATTGCATTAAAATTGTATATGAAGTAAAAATCGTTATTTAATCATGGTGAGGAGCTAAAGGCCAAGGCCCCGCCATCGATTTAGCATTTTATGTATTGGCAAGTAAAATCGATGCATATGGTTTTTAGTGCTAGCCAGGCACAATATTAAAATGAAACGTCATATAAATATGCAATTAATAAAAATACCCACAACTAGATATGCCAATGCAACAAAGAGACGAGGGAATGATTTCACAAGGAATAGGGAGGGAAAATATTCAAACTATTGAGCCAATAGGGTAAAGCCAAATGTCAATGGGAGAACCCATAAAGCTCTCAACTACCTTTTTTGTCTTATGCACCCAATCATTCATTTATTCCAGAATTTGGTTGGGGCAGTTAACGCCTTGGGAAGGGAAGAATATGGCAGTCAAAATTCGTATTTTGACTTATTGGGCAAGTTATCACCCAGAAATGCATGCCCATTCCATTCCTCACCCACATTATTCATTTCCCTCGGGCAGCTGGAGATAGTTGGGGCATTTTCCTTCACGTTATCTGCAATTTCTTCATTTCCATGGCTGGGAAAACCCGTTTTTGTATTTCTCAGTGAATGGGCAGCAAAGAACCACGATTTGGGGGTTTGAAGAGGTCGATTTTTCTCCTGTATAGACATTTTGTGAATTCGAATTGCTCACCCAGGGTTGATTTCCCCATTTGCAATTCTGTTTTTGGTTGCCCATGATGTTTTTCTCAGACCCATCACTTGTGTTTGTTGTTGTGTGCATCCTTGTTTTAGTCTAAAATAATTAGGAGTGGAAGAGGCCCAGAATTGGCTTAATAAACCTAGTGAAGAGAGGAACCTCATAGACAAATCAAGAGGGGCTAGCAAATCTTCTATGCACACCCTGAAGAGCACTGGAAGGGACAGTATGGCCTGAGGGACTGTGTAGCAGTGAAGGGAATACTTCCTTGTGTTGGGTGTGTAGGTATTGTGGATGCCAAGCTAGATAGATCTAATGCAGGTGTCCATAGCTCTATGGATGAGCTCACTAGCTTAGCAATTATATCTTTCCATTGCCTTAGCAGCCTGATAAACCCAACTGTAGATTAGCTTGGTTGAACCTTCATTGCATTTGGCTATGTGTGAGCTTGTTGTTCCTTAGTTCCTTGTGGAAATCATGCTCAGCTCGGGGGTGGCATTGGTGCTGAGAGATTGATGAGCACACTGGCCTATGGTTGGGTGGGACGTTGCAGTGACACAACTAGTTGCAGGACAACTTAAATTCAAGATAAGTGCTCTCTTGTATTTTCTGAATTTAATTCCTGCAATGTATTTGTCTTAATGAATTCTTATGAACATGTTAAATGCTTGAATGAATGTATTTTATTCCATTGTATTTACATGTATTATGCATCTGTACATGTCTTTTATTTCAATGCATTATTGTTTATGTTCATGGGGCTAGATCCCCAGTTTGATAGATAGTGCAATATTAGTCACATCCTCTCTCTCAGCGAGTAGAGGGGAGGGGACATGACATTGTTGTATTTATACACCTTATTTGTACTATTCTAAACACCATCAATTATATATAAAAATACATTATCCAACATGTAAAAATTATATTCTTACATATTGTGTCATTTCCTTTGTTTTTTCATCTTCTAGAATATTATACATTTATAAAACATGAACATAAAATAAACATAAGTTTTGTATTCTCTTAATAATCAGCGTGTAGGATTTTATTGACACACACATATCCCTATTTATTTTATTTATTTATTATCATTATTTAAAAAATAATATTGATGGTGATGATAGTTAGTGTCCATTGAGTCCCTCACTCACCCATGTATTAGGTATTCCAAGTGGGATGCTAGTACTTTGTTAGTCCCCTATGGATCACCCCTTTTCCATTGCTTTTTTGAATGGAGGGGTGGCAATAAATGCCAAACGATATATTAACTTGTAACCCCAATGGCCTCAATGAGATTTAATTTAAAGACCAAGGTGGGGAGGTATTTCAATAACATAAGGAAGTCTTTTAACAACCCATATTTGATGAATGCCGAGATTTCACTATATCAAATTTGAGGAACTAGAGGGAAGATGTTTTCATGCATTTAAGAGAGGACTTGATGAAATAGGTTCATTGCTACCAAATATCTCAGTGAAGTGGTGAGCATATCAGAATATAAATGGCTAGATTAAATCCTATAAACCTTTACATAAAAATATCTACCAATTAAACTAACTCTTAAAACTTCAGTAATCGATTTATTTTATATTATTAAAAAATATTCTTTTATTAATATTTTATTATAAAAATATATTATATTTATAACAAAATTTAAAATTAAATTTATTATTAAAATAAGTATGAATACATGTAAATTAGCTGTCTTACCATAAATTAATAATAAGAAATGTCTCTTTCAAACTTAGCTAATCGTGGTTGTGATATTTTTAATTGATCTTTTAATTTCAAAACCCCAAACCCAATGAAATATAGATATATTGTCCTCCTCATGGTGGTTGTGATTTATTTTGTATAATCAGAAAATATTTTTTTATTAATATTTTATTATAAAAAATTATTATATTTATTTTGTATAATTAGAAAATATTTTTTTATTAATATTTTATTATAAAAAATTATTATATTTAGAACAAAATTTAAAATTAAATTTGTTATTAAAAATTCAAAGTATGAATACATGTAAGTTAGCTTTAGAAATCCAAACCCAATGAAATATAGATATTGTCCACCTCATCATGGTTGTGATATTTCAATTGAGTTTCTAATCTCAAACCCCAGAACCCAATGAAACACAGATATAGTGTTCAACCTTTTCTCTATTAAGCATTTAAACATGTGCAAACTAAACACATAACATGTTCCACAATTTCCATGAATGAGGTTACCTTATTATAATGGAGGTTCAAGGGTTCAACAATTTCATGGTATTTGCATCATGAAACACTCCTTTTTCCAAACTCCTAGGTTGGCACTTATGATACATTATTACAATATTATAATGGAGATTGAAGGGTTCACTATTTTATTTTATTTTTACAACAGGAATCATTTCTGAACCTACAAACATAGGTGGTTTGCACTTATAAGACAATATTTGTTATAATTTTGAGAGAAAATTGTGATTTTTTAAAATAATTATAAAATGTTATTAATAGAAGCTTCATAAGCTTTATTATTATCATTTTTCTCTTCTTTATGTTTGAAATTTTTATAAGACCTAACCAAAGTATGATATATATTTTCATTTGACGCCCAGTTGTATTTAAATGTTGTCCATCCAATGCATAGGAATTGTGGCATGGCTTGAATGAAAATTTCAAATTATTCAAGGGTGTCAAAGGAATTGATATGCATGATGTGAGATTTTATTTATTTAATAAGTGTGCGTTTATATAGTTTTATATCAAGAAAATAATTTTAACAAATTAAGAGGCAAGATCCAAAAGTATAGCAATTATTTATAATAATAGAGCTAGTTGATAGAGATACAATTCTAACTACTTTATGATAATATAAAACAATTCCCACTGCTTCATAAAAATAAGAAACTAAAAAGCTTTGTCACATCCAAACTACAATAATATGCACACACTATAAATAATAATATGAGACAAACTTATCACAGCTACAGATCGTAGGCAACTTGAAGTTGGCGGTAGACTAGATAAATGGAAAGGTTTTTGTACTCGACATTCATTACAGGACATTTGACATGCTCTTGTTGCCTTGGTGTGGCACTCTAGTCGCCATATACTTTGGTAGTTAAATGAGAGAGCACATGCTCTCTATAAGGATGCCTTGGCCCTTTTTGTTGGTGCATGTGGCCATATGAACACTTATGGAGAGGATCTCATCTCAATGGAGTTTCAACCATAATCCATGGGTCTAAAATGAAGGAATAAATCTAAAACATTCATACTGTCAGTCATTATTAATATGTAATGTTGATTATGAAGCCGTAGTTTTGAAATCTTGATACAAAATGAGATCCCTTTGATTTTTGAAGGCGCTTTTATTTGAAGCATCAATATATATATTATATATCTAGTGATACGGTTTTGAACTCATGTTACAAGATGAGAACCCTTTGGTTCTTCGTGGCATTCTTTTTTGGAGAACCATGTATATTTTATCATGGAATATACATATTTTTTTCCCAAGAAAAGAAAAAAAATATGAGACAAACTTGTCATGTGCTGGAACTAAGGACTAGAATCCTTATCAATACATCTCCTTTTAACTATTTGTTATTGATATGGGGTGGTGTCTCCCTCATTTTCCAATTTTCTCCCTATGGAATGAACTCCACACAAGTTTAAGGTGATGGAGAAGAAAATTAAAGAAATGAAGAAGGGTGGTGACCCTTCACTTGCTTTGTTTTTTAAAAGTAGGTGAGTTTTTACAACAAGATGTGAGTTTTTAGGTAATAAGGGTTTTATGTTGTAACAATATATGATGGAAATATGGAAAAATATATTTCCCATTTAAAGAATGTGTCAATGTGCAAATCTTTATAATGGATTATTGAACCAAATCTTTATTATGGATTATACATGTTCAACACATCCATTTTAACTTCAAATCTATTAAATAATGAGAGTTCAAAGATAATACTTTGCTAGACACATTGACTTAATATTTTGACCAATAACTTATATCCATAGGGACTTCGTTCTAAGTTCTCGTTTCATCTTAGTGCATATACATTGACACAACAACTCCATGGTATAAGAATTAATGATATGGGTTTCTTGCAAGAAACTCAATATGGAATTTTTGTCAAGATCCCATGACCACATGTAGTAGGATTTTAGTTCTAATTCCATCCCAGTGCACATGTGTTGACATAACAACTCACTCCTATAAAGATCGACGATGTAGGTACCTTTTGAGACACTCATGTTTGACATTTTTTAAAGGATCCATAGTCATAGATAGTTGGTTTTACATTCTTGTCCCATCTCGATGCACATGCATCAACACAACAAGTCAATATTGTATAAATATCAATGGTGGTTCTCATCTCATTTCAATGCACATCAATTGACACAACTAATCATTAAAATAAAGATTGGTGACGTGGGTACCTTGTCAGATACCTTAATTTAGTGTTTTGGTTAAAGACCCATATCCATATGTAATTAGATATGTAGTTAGTTTTAGGTTCTAATCCCATCTTAACACACATACATCACCCTGTAAATTTTCTTTCTATTCCCCAACCCAGTTTCATGCCACCATTTTCATTGTTTAATGCCCAACCCAATTTACTTTCAGCTGCAAATTAGTTAAAATTTCTCATAAACACTTTGACATAAACACATGAAGAATTTTTTACAACTTCAATGAGAAGAAACAAAACAAAGGCGCACATAAAAATTCAGACACAATTATTTTTGGTCCAAAATTGACCCAGGCAAAAACCCAACCTCTAAGGAAAACATGTTCTTGAGAGACAGAGAATTGTATTTCTTCTATAAAATTAAAGTACAACAATTTCATAACAAAGATAAACTTATCTCCTCCACAGTGCTCAGCAATGACTGAAAACATAAATTTACAGTCTGAAATTTTCTGCTAACAAGTTGCCTCGAAAAGCATGCCACAACTTGATTGTGCGGTCCTCGCTTTCCATGCCCGCTGTTGTACTATATGAACTGTATGGACCTCGAATTCCATGCTAACTGCTGTATGAAATCACATTGAATTTCACGCCCCTGAACTGTATGGACTGCCTCGAAAAATGTGCCAATGCTTGTACTGAACTTCCTTGATTTTTGTGCCCATAACAGTCTCGAATTTCATGCCCCTATTGTACGGACTTAGCAATACATGTTGTTGTATGGACCTCAATTTTTGTGCCTAGAAATGTCTCGAGATTCATGTTGTACATAAATGTAGTTAATGGTGTTGTACGGTCATTGAGAACTATGCCCACTACTGCTCTCTCTTAGTCTCCTATGATTTCTCCTTCTCTGCTCTCCAATGCTCATGGAAAAAAAAGAATAAGTCTCCTTTACCTTCCCTTGCCTTTTTGTTGTTTAATGAGGTAGCTGAATGATTATATATTCTAAGGGCACAAATTGGCTTAGATCAATGGATGAGAAATAATGTGCACTCTGTTTCTCTTGAAAATTAATTTCACTCAACTTAAAATTAAATACTACCAAAAGGTCTCTTTAATTACTAAAGTGAAAATTAAAAACTCATCTCTAGTCATTTAATGCAAGGGTCGTGTTATTTTCCCTTTTTAAGTGACTTAGGAAAAAAGTCGCTAGGGGAACAACTTCCTAGGTACAAAACTCAACACCCCCTCTTACCGAGGAAAGTGTTTTGCATCACACACAACTTCTCTCTTAAGTGAATGAACTTGCCTCTTACAAGAGACTTTGTTAGGATATCTATAACCTGCTCATAAGTGGAAATGTACTGCAACTCCACAACTCCTCTCTAAACATAATCACAGATGAAATGGTACCTGATCTCAATATGCTTTGACCTGTCGTGAAATACCGAATTTTGAGAGAATTGGATGCAACTATGATTGTCACAATAAATCATCTGAGGCCTTAGCTCTCGATCAAATAAATCCACCAACAACTTGTGAAGCCACAATGCCTCACAACTAGCTTGATTGCTTGCCATGTACTTAGCCTTAGCAGAACTCAAAGCAATAGACTTTTGCTTCCGACTGAACCACAACACTGTTGTCGATCCAAAACTGAAACAACATCCAAAAGTGCTCTTTCGGTCTGCCACACTGCATGCCCAATCTGAATATGTGAATCCAATCAAACTAACCCCATCCAATCTCCTATAATCCATACCATAATCCATTTTCCTTGCAAGGTATCTCAACGCATGTTTTGTGGAAACCCAGTGCACTCTCATAGGCTCCACCATGAACTAATTGGGAGTGTTCACCACAAAACACAAATCTGGGCTGGTGTTTACCAGATACATCAACGAACCAATGAGCTGACGATATAAAGTAGGATCCACCAACTCTCCCTCAGAACCATTAAGCCTCTTTTAGATGGTGACCATAGGTGTAGACATCGGCCTACAGTCCTCCATCTGAAATATCCTCAGAATATCCATTACATACTTTACATGTCCCAAGAAAATATGACCAGGATCCTGCCAAACCTCTAATGCCAAAAATTAGTGCATCAACCCAATGTCAATCATCTCATACTCTCAAGCAAGATCTCTCTTGCAAACTGCAATAGGTCTCTCATTACTAGTGATAAAAAAATCATCCACATACAACAGAAGAATGAGGGGATCATCTCCAACAAAGTAGAGATTTGTATTAGCCTCACTCTTATGAAAACTCATCAATAATAAGCAAGACTCTATCATGGAATACCAAGCTCTAGGAGCTTACTTCATCCCATACAAGGATTTCTTCAGCCTGCAAACATGAGACTCTCTCCCATGAATCTCAAAGCCCCGTGGCTACTCCACATAAACCTCCTCTTGTATGATTCCATTGAGAAATGCAGTATTCACATCCATCTGATGGATCTTCCAACCCATTTCTGCAGCAATGGAAATCAATGATCTGATATAAGTATAATGAGCAACCAGTGCAAAGGTCTCATAATCAACTCCCTCTACCTATGAAAACCCCCATGCCACAAACCGAGCTTTGTATTTCTCCACACTTCCATCTGTAGCATGCTTTACCTTGTAAAGCCATCGATAAGTCACCACTTGCTTCCCTTCGACTCTCGAAACTATCTCCCACACATTGTTCTTCATGATGGAATGGTACTCTTCCATCATGGCATCTCTCCAAACATGATGTTGGGATGCCTCCTCAAAATTAGATGGCTTTGAATCACGAAGACTATCAACCAAGGCCATACCCAACCTATCTGGCATCACTATAGTCTTCACTGGTTCCTTGGGTGCTCCAAAATCCTTTGCTTCCTTCAAGGTCTCATAGAGCCATTTCGGCTTCCACTTCCTTGAAGGTTGCTCCCAAACTTGTATGTCATCATCTGAAGAACTCCCATAAGTAGATGGCCCAGAAACCTGTGTACCAGGAGCTGGTGAACCAACCACTGGTGAAATTTGTGATCCAATAGCTATGCATGGTGAACCTATGACTTAAGAACCAGAACCTGTCCCCGAAGTGCCTGCTGGCTAAACCACTGAACCTAAAGATCTTGTGCTTGTAACCTGTGGTCTAGTAACCACGGAAACCTGTGAACCTGTACTCTGTACTGAAGGTTCCTGTGAAGCTTCCTGAGGTGTGGGAACCTGTTGCTCCTCCTGCACTGACTCTCTAGACTTCTTGAAGGGTCGCTCCTCAAATCTCACTTCCCACCTCACAACAACCTTCCTTAGGGCAGGAAGATAAATGCGGAAGACCTTCGAAGTCTCATCATACCCCAAAAGGATGCCTCTCTCTGTAGTGGGCTCAAGATTTGTCCTATTCTCAGAAGGGACATGTGAAAAAATTAGGCAACCAAATATGCGAAAATGATTAACCTCAGGCTTCTTTCCTATGAACATCTCCTTAGGAGTATTCCTTCCCAAGGCATGATGGGGACTCCTGTTCAGAAGGTATACAAAAACAACCCAAGGCTTTTCAACCCCATTGACAACTGTCCAAACTAGCTTAGTGCTAGAAACAACCTCCCCTACTACTGGAAGCTCATCTCTCACCTGCGATATCCTAGTAAGGTAGGAAGTCACTCCCTCAGCTTTGGCCATCTTAATACTCTTCAATTTTTCCCTAAATACCATTTTTCTGTTATCATTTGAGCTTTGGAACAAGCTAGTCAATCATCCCACATATTATATGCACAGCCTTTGCTTGAAATATGTGGGATAACATGGCCTTTAATTGCATGTAGAATGATTCTTCTAGCTTTTATATCCTTTTTGTTGAAGTCTGCAAGTGCTTGTACATCAGTGGAAGTAGGAATTGTGTTAGGATTTGCTTGTGTACTATGAACCAATTCATCCCAAAGTTCATTTTCCTCCAATATAAGCACCAACATAGCTTTCCATGGGACAAAATTCCTAGCCCCATCTAGCATATCCTCCAAACCTAAGTCATGTTGCCATTTCACTGCAAATTCAAGTTTCAACAAGGTGTTGCCCACTGAAAAAAATTCATTCATTGACAGTCTGAAATTTTCACTATATTAATTTTGCTCCTTCTTTAACAAAGCTCTGATACCATGTAAATTTTCTTTCTATTCCCCAACCCGGTTTCATGCCATCATTTTCATTGTTTAATGCCCAACCCAATTTACTTTCAGTTGCAAATTAGTTGAGATTTCTCATAAACAATTAGACAGAAACACACGAAGAATTTTTTACAACTTCAACGAGCAGAAACAAAACACAGTCATGCACATAAAAATTCAAACACAAATATTTTTGGTCCAAAATTGACCCAGGAAAAACCCAACCTACGAGAAAAACTTGTTCTTGAGAGAGAGAATTTTATTTCTTCTATAAAATTAAAGTACAACAATTCCAAAACATAGATAAACTTATCTCTTCCATAGTGCTCAACAATGACTGAAAACATAAATTTATAGTTTGAAATTTTCTACTAACAAGCTGCTTCGTAAACTGTGCCACAACCTGACTATATGATCCTCATTTTTCGTACCAACTGCTGTATCATACGACCTGTACAGACCTTGAATTTAATGCTCAATGTTGTACATAATCACCTTGAATTTTGTGCCACTAAACTATATGAATTGCCTCGAAAAACATGCCCAATATTGTATGAAACTTCCTCGATTTTCGTTCTCAGAACAGTCTTGAATTTCGTGCCCCCACTATACAGGCTCATCAATAAATGTTGTTGTATGGACCTCGATTTTCATGCCCATAAATGTCTTGATATTTGTGTTGTACGAAAATGTAGTTAATGTTGATGTACGGTCATTCGGAATCGTGCCCACTGCTGCTCTCTCGGTCTCCTTCGATTTCTCCTTCTCTGCTCTCCAATGCTCATGGAAAAAAAAGAATCATATAGCACATCCTTCATCTTTAAATATTTTCTAGAGTCTAGCTTGTATGAAGCTTCTCCACTGCCTTTAAGTCTCATTTTCCTTCCCTCGTCTTTTTGGTGTTTAATGAGGTAGTTGAATGGTCATTTAATCCAAGGGCCCAAATTGACTTAGATCAATGGATGAGAAATAATGTGCACTTTATTTATGTCCAAAATTAATTTCACTCAACTTAAAATTAAATATTACCAAAAAGTCACTTTAATCACTAAAGCGAAAATTAAAAAATCACCTCAATTCATTTAATAAGGGTCATGTTATTTTCCTTTTTTAAGCGACTTAAACAAAAAGTCACTAGGGGAACAACTTCCTAGTTACAAAAGTCAACAAACCCAACCAATTATTTGTATAAAAACTCATGAAATTTAAGCCTTTAAAACACATTAATTTTGGGTTTTAGATAAAGATTCTATCATCCGATCTTAACACACATACATCATCCCAACCAATTATTGGTATAAAAACTCATGAAATGGAAGGCTTTGGAAAACACTAATTTTAGGGTTTAGATAAGGACTATATCATGGTTTTTAGTTATGAGTTATATCTAAATCCAATTTTGTCAATCCTTATATTTTCAATATTATGATTAAGTTCTCTTCACTATAATTAACATGGTGCTTTGGATGTAAAATTTGACTTTGTTAGAGTTTTTTTCACTGTGATTAACATTGTGGTTTTGATGTATTTTATTTTGTTATAGTTTTATTATGATTTAAAATTTAAATTATTCATAGCTATATTATTATTTTAATTCAAATTATTCATTAATTTATGATATATGTTTTGTAATTGAGTGTATCTCTTTGGCAGATTCTAAATTTACTCAAAATTAACAATGTAACTCAATGATAACACTCTCACTCAACTGTAATCACATTGCGTCACTAAGTGTTATCCTTGCCATCAATGTTCACCTGACATTGTATGTACAAAATGTGTATGAATATTGACACCTAGTAAGAGTGATAGTACTCAATTTGTATCTAACACGATAGCTTCTGCGTTAACTTTTCATGCCGTAAGAATAGCTGAGCGCCCGTCCGTTTTCTGAACCCTAGCGTCGAGGGCTTCTGCCGTTGGTCGGTGGCCCTGCAAATGGATCCGCCCGACCCTGAGCCCGTAGAGGACCGGTTTCAACATATCGTGGCCTCCCTGCCTCCCGTCCAGGCAGTCGCGGCTCCCTCCTCACGGTTTGTTAAACGAACAAATGTCCCGAAAGTGAAGCTCAACTCTGCCGCTTCGAAGAGGAAAGCAATTACTCTATCAGAGAAAGGACTTATTAGATTGTTCACTGGCCTATGGCCATCCCCGCGCTCAGTGGAGGTCTGGCTGAATAAAAATTGGAGAACCCTAATCCAGGGGGAAGTCCAACAGATATTCTCTGGAAAAGGATACTTTGCCTTCATTTTCGAAAAAAAGGAGGACCGAGACTTGATCTTCAGGAATGGGCCTTACTTTATGGGCCCAAGAGGTATGTACCTGAACAAATGGGATCTGTCATTCAACCCAGAAAAAGATATCCCAAAAGCAGTTCCTGTTTGGGTTAAGCCCCCCCACCTCCCTCTCCACTGCTGGAATGATGAGGACTTCCGAGCAATAGGGAATACTCTAGGGAAGTATGTAGACAAGTCTGAACCAAAAGCCCCAATGTTCTCTTGCACCCGAATCTGTGTTGAAGTTGACCTTGAGCAAGGCCTGCCGGAGTCCATTAACCTCTCCATTGATGGTTGGAACCACCTGCAGACTGTAGATTACGAGCAAATCCCCTTTAAATGCAAATATTGTCATGAATACGGCCATTTTTCCAAATCATGCCCGAAAAAACCTGAGAAACTCATCTCGGACAGCCCTGCAAGCGAGGGTTGGAACATTGCAAGTGGGAAGAAGACCGTCAAACCTCCTAAGTAGCAGAACAACGTGGCAAAGAGCACCTCCGGAAACAGATTCGAGGCCTTGGAGGAGGAAATACAAGAAGAAGAATATCACGAAGCTCTCCCTGAAATGACTCAGCAGAAGGACAATGAACCCCAGGTCCCAGTAACGTAGCACCAGGAAAATGAAGCTCAGGAAGAGGGTTCTGGGCACCCTATGGAAAGAAAAGATCCTGTGCCAAACTCTGAAGGATCTGTTACAAGATCAAGGGCAAAAGCAAGCTCGGAAGAAATAACAGACACTTCGGTAGAAGAACAGGAACCGCTATCCAGAAAAGGGAGGAAATCCAACAAAGCCATTAGAGAGCAGGAGGCAACTAGGGAAAAGGCAGCAGGAAAGCAGTCTAATATTGACTTCTTAGTCAAAAATACGCAAGTAAGCAAGTACCTTCTAAGTGTCGAAGAGGAAAAAAAGGAGAAAGACAAGGCCCTTAAACAACTCAAGAAATAATGAAAGTAGTCTCCTGGAATTGCAGAGGCTTGGGAGGTACGCAGAAGTTAGAAGTTATCAAGAGATTTAAATCAATGGAATCTGCCTCCATTCTTCCAGGAGACAAAAAAATCAGCTGAAGACAGCATAGAAACAATCAAAAGCATTTGTTCAAAAGGGACAGGCCTAGCCACCAATGCAAATGGAGCCTCTAGAGGTCTACTATGCTGGTGGAACACTGATCAATATGGCATGATCACTGCCATAGAAAACAGAAATTGGCTTCTCATAAAACTTGAGAACAAAGAAAGCAAAGAAAATTTTTGGATCGGGAATGTGTACGATCCAACCATGAATGCGCAGAAGGACAGGTTTTGGGACTCGCTAGAGGAGCAATGTGAAGACAAAAAGCTTCTTCCCTGTTTTATTGCAGGGGATTTTAATGTAACTATATCAGCAGATGAGCGTAGAGGAGGAACAAAGGTAAGAGATCCATTTGGGGAAAGGCTAGAAGACCTTATTTCATAGTGGAGCCTCAAATACATCAAACCTAAAAATGGTATCTTCACATGGAGTAATAAAAGAATAGGACCTGGCCATATTGCTGCCAGATTGGATCGATTCCTGGTCAGCTCTCACCTTATCAATTCTTATCCGGAAACTAAAATCTTGTGCACTGCTGTCTCAGATCATAAGCCTATAAGTCTCTTTTTTCCTCTTGTGGAAAACCTGGGACCGCTACCTTTCAAATACAATCGGATTTGGCTGGAATCTGAAGGAGTCAAAGATATCATTACTAATGCTTGGCGATGCTTCATCCCAGGATCCCCAGCATTCTCATGGGAGCAGAAGTTGAAAAGGGTCAAGGCAGCTCTCAAAACGTGGGCCAAGAATCAATTTCAAGAACCAGTACAGCAAAAGGAAAAAATCATCAAGGACATGGAAATTCTTCAAGCAAAAATGGAAACAAGTATGATCTCCAAGGAGCACCTCATCAAGGAGATAGAGCTGGAATCAACCCTGCAGAAAATATTAAGACAAGAAGAGGAAGGATGGAGGCTCCGCTCACGCATCCTATGGCTCAAAGGGGGAGATCAGAACACTAAGTTCTTTCAAAATCAATGCAAAGACAGGCAACGATGGAACACTATGAGAGAACTCAAAACCGAGGATGGCACACTCATTCAAGGGCAAGCAGCTATCAGCGTTGAGGTAAGAACTTTTTTTGAACATCTGTATAATGACGAGGAGCAAGTCCCTCAATGCTTCATGGAAGAAATGGTTTCTGATATTCCCTCCCTCATCAGCCATGAGGAAAGACTTAGGCTTGAATCCCCCATTTCGGAAAATGAAGTCAAAAAATCTATTTGGAGCCTCCACCCAGATAAGGCCCTAGGCCCGGATGGCTTCCCTATTTGTTTTTATAGAACCTTTTAGTCCCTTGTCAAGAAAGATCTGTTGCGCCTCATCTCCTGGATGGCAAAAGGTAATATGGGAGGAGCTACCAATTCCACTTTTCTGGCCCTGATCCCGAAAGAGCACAATCCCACTTCCATTAAAAAATTCCGACCCATTTCCTTATGCAAAGCGTCGTATAAAATCTTCTCCAAAGTGCTGTCATTAAGACTCAAGCAAATCATCCCCTCTCTTATTTCTCCAAATCAGGGTGGTTTCATCTTGGGCAGGCAAATAAGTGATAACATCCTCTTGGTCCAGGAGGCCATTCACTCCAGCACCAAAAGGGGTGAACCCGGAATGGCCATTAAATTGGATCTGGCCAATGCGTTTGATAGGCTGAGACACGCCTTTATCATCCTAGTTCTCAAAAAGTTTGGGTTTCCCATTGTTTTCATCAAACAAGTTCAAGCCTGCATAACCTCTCCCTGGATAGCCCCTCTCATAAATGGAAGACCTTCAGAGTTTTTAAGGCCTCTCGCGGAGTAAGACAAGGATGCCCGCTGTCCCCCTTCCTTTACATCTTGGTCACCGATTCCCTCAGCAGAAAAATGATCAGACTCCAGTCTGAAGGGTCTCTCCCAGGCCTCTCCTTTAGAAGCGGAGTACCTCCTATCAATCACGCTTTATTTGTTGATGATACTATCTTTCTTGGAATAGCTTCCATCCAAATTGCCAGGAACCTTCTTAGTCCTCTTGAACTTTTTCTCCAATCCTCTGGAAGCTCAATAAACCTAAACAAAATCCAAATATATGGGTGGAATTTCCCTACAACAACTCTATGTCGCATCTCTCAAATCCTGCAAATCAAAGCCAATTCTACTTGGAACCACTTCATCTATTTAGGCATCCCCATCGTCAAAAAGTTCTTAGTCTCTTCAATGTGGACCCCGGTCATACAAAAAATCAAAGCCAAAACTCAGTCCATGGGATCGAAATGGCTGAAACTAGCAGCAAAGACGGTCTTAATTCGATCCATCCTCTCCTCCTACCCCATTTACACTAGCTCTATGGTTCTTGCTCTCAAAAATGTCATGAACAACATTTGCAAGGAAATCAGAAAATTCTTGTGGCAGGGAGGAAAAGTTCAGACTAAAAAATTCCACCTTGTAAAGTGGGATACGGTCAAAAAAGCTAAAAGACAAGGTGGCTTAGGCATTAGAGATCTTGATCAGATGAGCAAAGCCATGGGAGCTAAAATGATATGGAGACTGGTCATGGGAAGAACGGAATGGTGGAAGGAAGTAATTAGGAAAAAATACATTAGGAGGCCTAGGTCAAAAATGTTGGACAGTGTTTGGGTAGGCAAAGGAACTACTCTATGGCAATTATGCAAAGCTTCTCTCAACACAATCATCGAAGACTACTACTAGATCCCCGAGAATGGGAAAAGGATCAACATCTGGAAGAGTAATATCTTGGGACAGCCTCCTCAATCCTCGCTACCAGGTCAGGCTCTTCTAGCTGATTGGGCGAGTGAGCAGGGGATCACCACCCTCTTCAATCTTTCTCAATGGGACACGAAAGGGCATTGGATTGGCTGGAAGGAGCTATCTCCTCCAGCCCATCTGGCTAACGCAGCAGACTCTCTCCTCTCCTCCCTTCATGGTCTGTCCCCAACGTGAGTCACAGCGAAGGACCGTATCGGATGGGGAAAATCGGGGAAGTATAATGTTAAAGAAGGATACAAGAAAATAACCATGGAACCGCTTGGGGCAGATAAAATATGGAAGAAGGTGTGGCATACTGACAGTATACCTAAAGTAAACAGTTTCATTTGGATCCTTATGCATAATAAGCTTCTCACAGCTAAAAATTTAAGGAAAAGAGGCATAAATGGACCCTCTCGGTGTACTCTGTGCAATTCAAAAGAAGAGACCACCAGCCATATCTTCCTTCAATGCAAAACCTCCCTTTTAGTCTGGAGGTCTGTTCTCCCCTCAGGTCTGGATTTAAACCTCCCTGGCTCGGCAATTCAACTTTTCAAAGACTGGAATAATCACTATCCTGGCTCCCTGAGCAAGAAACCAATCTTGAGTCGTCTTTGGGCCTCTATCCCAAAGAATCTATGCTGGAAACTCTGGCTCGCTAGGAATAATGTTATCTTCAAAGAGCAAAAAGTTGTCCCAGCCCGAATAGCCGCTAAAACTATAGGAATGATAGCTGAAAAGTTTGTTGCTAATAACACCAGTTTCCCCGTCCAAGAGTCCATTCCAGAACCATATTCTTCTTGGTGCAGAGACTTCCTAAAAGAGAGGAGCCCCCTTCAGTACAAAAGCATCAACTACAGAGCAACCCCAGCTTGTAGATCCTTCCCATGGGAGATACGCTTATCCAGCAAAGAATTCAAAACTTGGCTCAGGGAGAAAAACTCCTTTGCCTTCTTCTTCGATGGCGCCTCGAAAGGCAACCCAGGGGTGGCAAGAACGGGGGGGATCCTTCTGGATCCCAGAGGACATATAGAACAAACCTTCGCATGGGGTTTAGGGAATAGAACTAACAATGAAGCAGAGTGGCTGGCACTCCTCCAAGGCCTGCAGCTCCTTCTTGCTAAAAATTATCGAAAGGTTCTGATTTTCGGAGATTCAAAGCATGTCATCTCTAAACTGATCAATGGATACCCCTCGGGAGCTGTCAATTGTCGCCGCCTGTTCAAGAAAGCAAAGCTTCTTATGCCTAAATCCTACGAGCCATTTCACATCCTTCGACTCAATAACTCTGCAGCAGACATTATGGCC